>VNJR01010746.1:0-65427 GCA_008042585.1 Drosophila punjabiensis
TGATCAACTCTCGTTTATAAGCTATATATATTACTCTAGATTTTCGGATTTAATTTTATAAAGATCGGACTACTATATCATATAGCTGCCATAGGAACGGTCGTGAAATTTTCAGAAAAAAAAATTATAGCTTTGTCAGTTTTCAACATAATTTCTTCTACTTTGAGATAAAAGTATTTTATATTTTTTCAGAATTTTGTTGTAAATTTCATAAGTCGGAACGAGCCGGATCGGTCAACTATATCATATAGCTGCCATACAACCGATCCGTAAATTTGTTGAAAAAAAATTATAACTTCACTGTTTTTTGACATATCTTGATCAACTCTCGTTTATAAGCTATATATATTACTCTAGATTTTCGGATTTAATTTTATAAAGATCGGACTACTATATCATATAGCTGCCATAGGAACGGTCGTGAAATTTTCAGAAAAAAAAATTATAGCTTTGTCAGTTTTCAACATAATTTCTTCTACTTTGAGATAAAAGTATTTTATATTTTTTCAGAATTTTGTTGTAAATTTCATAAGAATCGGACGACTATATCATATAGCTGCCATACAAACTATCGGTAAACGTGGAGAAAAATTACATTTTACTTTACACGTGAAAATGTGAAAAAATGTAAAAAAAATGTAAAACTGTAAAAATTTTATGTATATGAAAATAGTTCATATTATATCATATTGGGATAGATTATAATTGATACAATTGAAATCTGCAAGGGTATACAAACTTCGGCGTGCCGAAGTTAGCTTCCTTTCTTGTTTTTTATTTGCTTGGCTCGTCCTTTTTTTTGTGTTGGTGTTGCGGCAAAAAGGAAGCCCAGAAGCCAATAATAAAATTGTTTTATGTGGGTCACAGGTTTAGTGGTTTACACAGTAAAAATTGTCAATGAAAAATGGTAATCAAAGTGGTTAGCAAAAGTGCTCGTAAATCACGAAAAACAAAATCAAAATTATAAAGCTTTTTCGATTTGGTTTTACTGGTTTTAAAGAAAGCAAAATACAAGCGAATATTGGGAATGCTAAATAAAACAGAATTTAAATGCTTTATAAAATTACAGAGATTTTAAATCACTGAAAAACTGTTTTTAAACAGGAAGAAAGCCGAGGTTTAAATAATCTTGCCTGAAAATCGATCAGGCTTATGACTAATGTTATAATAAGACTTTTAGAATTCATTGTTTGTGTAATTTCTATTTTCTCTTAGGAGATTTGAAAACTTCTTAAAAACTTCTTAAAATATGCTATGTATTTATGCTTTTACAGTCTAATTATATTAACAGCTTAAATTAAATTTAGAAATATTTAATATTGGTTAGATTTAAATAATAAAAGAAGCTTAGAAAACCAAACCAAAATAGTATAAACGTGTTTTCGAAACTAGGGAGTTTTGAAATCGGTCGAGGTCGCGTGTTTCAGTTATCTATTTTATTTTATTTCTTTTATTTTTTTTTCTATCATTTTTTATTTATATTTATTTTTTTAATATTTTATTATTTAAATATATGGTCTTAGGTTCTTGTTGTTTTTTTTTTCCGTGCCTCCTTAACTTTAGAACTGATGTCTTGATAAAGCAAAGCGCACGACACAGGAAATTTGTTGCGATTTTCTCTCCGGCGCGCCGGCCGCCTTGTAATTTTCATTGTTTTTAGGCTTCGCCCGGAACAAGATGAGACGATGCTTGACTTCCGTATCCCCGTTCATCTTTTTCCCTTACGGAAGGAAGTGTCGTTTTTTCAGCTAAGAAGGGCTTAACTTTTCCCTTTAGGATGCGGCTCACGCCTGCCACAAGACAGAAAATCACAGGCAGCCAACCGCCGCCGCCCTCCACAATTTCCGGTTAAATTCCGCATTTTTCTGCGGTGCTGTGGTTAATTTTCGAGGTCTCAGCAAGGTTAGCATTAAAAATGTATATCGAAAATAATATTAATTTTAATGTCTAATGGCTGAAGCTGACGCTGACGCTAAAGCTGATGCTGATGCTGCTCGCGGCTGAAACCTAATTACGCTTGTGATAGGATTTTTGAGTTGGGTTCACGGCTCGATAGGCCGGAGGAGCCTAACCCTATTATTTACGAGGCAGCACCCTTTAAAATTGGCTCATTGGGGACACATTTTAATGCCGTGTTCGGTTCAATTCGTAATTTGGCTTAAAACATAAATCCATTAGTCGGCACTGCGGAGTTTTTTTTGCCCCTAAAATATGCGCAAACTTGCACAGACCCCCGGAAAATGGTCAAGTTGAAAAGTTTTCTCTTTTATTTATATCCTTTTTGCCCAAGTAAGTCTGCAAACTAAATGAAAAAGTATTAATATATCCCTTTTCCCTACTGGCGGCGGCTGCATTGCAAATTATTTAGCCCTGGGGAAAAGCCAAAATATCTTCACACACAAAGGCGGGGCACTTGTACACATCCCAAAGAAGAGCCAAACACAAAAAGACATCAAAATTCGTACCCTTTTTTTTTGGCACAAATAAAAGTTGTAAATGCATACACACATATATGGCCAGAAAAAGGAAACAAGAAGCAGAGTCTCAGGTCAGAGCGTGTTCCGGCAAACAATTTCGATACAGCCGGAAAAGTTGTTCGACTCGAGTCCTTGTAGGCAAAGTCCTTGCTTCAAAAGTTTGAATTGTTCGACCGGAAATGTGAGTGGTCAAGTATAAAGTTACTTTTTATAGATGTTTTCTGGATTTCTTGAAATGGAAAACACGTGTTATTCGAAAGAACAATTTCAGGAGGTTTCAAGAGCCTACAAATCAAATTTTTTGAAAAAATGATAACCCTGTACAGGGATTAATAAAGAAGTTTTTCAGTATTTGTTTTAATAAGAAATTATAGTTAGTAATTAATAAAGAGAATAAATAATTATTTGAAACCTCATTCGCCTCCTTTATATAGTTTTTTTCATATATTTTAAAGGCAAACCTGCAAACTTTAAGCATACTTTTTAGCCATTCACAAAGTAACTTTTAACACAATAAGGCATGTTTTATCGCCGCTCCTGTTAATCCCAGTTGGCAACTGTTTTATTTAAAATATTTAACTTTAACAACCGCATAAGCTCTCGACTCCTGCTGTTATTTTTTGCCCCGAGAAGAAAAGTGTAATTGGAACGCGACGGCGTTGCCTTCGTTTTATTATCTCGCCAGGACTTTAAGGGTGCCGATGTCCCTGCTGCTGCTGCTGCTGCTGCTGTTCGCATATTGTCGTGTGTTTATTACAATGCAAAGTGCAGAAAAAACAACAAAAAACAAGGAGAAAAAATGGAAACTAAAATGCGAAACCCAGAGGCAATATGATACCCATTATCTGCCAACGGGCAAGCTCCGAACGAAGTTTAAATAAATTTTATGTGCTTCGTTTTTGTTGCGGCTCGCTGATGATGGCGCATATGTTTAATCAGCAAAGTAAACCCGACCCGAGACTGACCCGGCATCCAGTTAAATCTCACCTCGCCATGCCATGCCACGCCCACGCCCACGTCCCCCAGTAAATAAAAGTTGCCCTTTTTTTTTTTTGACACAACCGCACACAGACGCAGACACACAGGGCCGAGGACGAGGGGCTTGCCACAGTCCGTTTCTGTGGTGTAAGGTGCTCTGGTAATTCCATTAATTTTATTAAAGAATTATTAAAGTTAAGGCATTTAATTTGCAAGATTTTTTGGTTTTTCAAAGATTTTGGGGATAAAGATAAAGTAAAAGTTAAACTGTTTAATTTGCCAGATTTTCTGATTTTTCAAAGATGGTATGGATTAAGTAAGAAGGCTTTATTGGCATAAATTTGCTTACGAAAAATTATTGATAATTCAAGACCAGCTTCTGGTTATAATCGTCTTTGGGAATTTAAAAATAATTTAATTAAACTATTTTTAAATAAACTATTACACTTTTTAGGTAATAATTTAAATTATTCAAAAATGTAGCACAACATAATTTCTTTACTTTTCTCTTTTTCTTTAATGTCAAATTTTTTGTTTAAAGTAGTTTATGTAAGAGTCCTCTGACAGTTATAATTTTCATTCAAATTTCTCTCCTTATCTATAATTTATTTGATTTGTGAAGCCCACCTACATTTGACTTTAATTAATGGCTTTTTCTCTCACAATAAATTAATGTTTCGTCCTTTTATCTATCAAGAAATCACTCGTTTAAAAGGTGAAAATAAATTGAATTTATTTGCATCAATCAGCTTAGGAAAGGCAAACAAAACTCTTTGATATTTATTCTGACAACTGTCTGGAGTGCTAACCACTCAAACTATATTTAAAGTTAATCCGCACTTGTGCCAGCTGTCATACAGCTCCGAAACGGACTGCATAATTTTTTGACTGCAGCATAAAAGTTGGTAAAGTCAATGACCAGTTAAGTCAACACTTCGCCAGTGTGGCAGGGTGGCAGGGTGGCAAGGTGGCAAGGTGGTCACTTTGGGGGCGTAAGGTGAGTGGGTCCATATTGAAATCGTTCACATTTTAATATTGCATTTTAAAGAACATAAAACTGCTGACATTCATGTTTGTGTCCATGTGCCACAAGCATATTTAAGGATTTTTATTGCAACGCGCCAAGCAACAAAGGAAAGCGCTGTGAAAAGTCCGCTCGCGCAAGAAGAAAAATGGGAAAATATTTTCCTTTGTACTTGAAAAAATTACCTTGCATTGCCTTGATTTTTTCACAGAAGCAATCAAAGAACCCTCTTATTAAGTTAAAAAATTGCATCTGAAGCATATGGGAAAGGATAATTATCCAAAGACATTATTATGATATCTTTTCTTTAATTTAAAGAGTAGGTTATATTTTATAACAATTCACATAATAGGGAGATCTTTTTGAAACAAATAATTATTTAAACTTAAAGAAGATACAGTTAAAATTCATTTGTGAACTCAAAGGTAATAGTCAGGTTCTAGAAATATTTTTGGACAAATATTTAACATTTTTAAATATATTTAAAAAAATTTTCACAATGCTTTTTTTTTGTTTAATGATTCGGGTATATTAAATTATTAATAAATCTATAAAAAACCTCAAGAAATATAAAGTCAAGTTTTCTTTATTTATAGCTTTGACTTTTCAAAGTTTTCCCACATACTTCTAGCGGTGTAACCATGAAGCTTAAGAGCGGATAACATGGGATATCGTTATGTATGGCTTGTTTGCTCTTTGCTACAATGTTGTTAAATTTTATGTTTCCACAGGTAATAGTAGCAGCTTCGGCGGCATCGTCATTTCCAAGGAAATGCACATCCTCGCTCCTCCAGAGTTCCATTGCAGTAAGCGGGTGCTTTTTTGATTGATGTTGCTCCTTTTCCTTTAACGTTTCTCGGCGGCTTCCTTCTCTGGATGCTGCTTCCGGTTTTGTTGCTTCGGCTCCTGGATCTGCTCCTGCTCCTTGCTTACAATCAATTTAAATGCGCCTCAGTGCATTGTGAGGCGAAATTCTCTTTGGCTAAATCGCTATATGTCTGTGTGTGTGTGTGTGTCGGCCATAAAAGTGGATAACTGGGCCATACTGTGCAGCACCATGCCACTTGGCACCTTCCACATGCTCCTCCTGCTCCTCGTGCAAACTTTTCCCGATGCAAAATGATGCAAGTTTCCCTTTCGGTGCCTTTGTTTTTCCACTCCCACGGTTTGTTTGCTCTCCTGGTTTTCCCCCACCGATCATTTATCATTTTTATAGCCCCTGAATGGGACATTGGACTAATCTAAATGATACCATCGCTGCCTGCCTGTGCTTAATGGAGAAATAGTCAAACGATAAAGACATAAATCAATCAAGTTTTTCGGAGCGAAATCGAAGGAAGTGGCAGGTGGTGAGGCTGTGCCAGGGATGAATGTATATCGAGAGGAAAATATATCGAAAATAAATCTCATATCGATAATATCGAAAATATCGTAAAATTAGATAAGCAAATTTTATATATCGATAAACATTTTAATTTTAATTTTAATATCGAACATTTTAACATTTTATTTTATTGGTTGTTAATTATCTACTTTTTTAAACTTCTTTAAAATGTATTTTTAAAGACCCTTTTATCCTCGACAATTATTACGATATACCAAACAAAAAATATAATTATATATACTCTTCAGCATCGATATATTGTTGAATTTCTCCCATCTCTAGGCTACGTTCTTGATGTTTCATTGCAAGGAGCCCTCAAGTGAATTACACAAACTTTCAGGACTCCCAAAACACATTGATTTGTTGAGATCATGAATTCTGGGAATCTCTTCCTCCTAATAAAGCTATCAGAAACAGAAAGAAAACATGTATAAGCTTTTTTGCAATTAACTGAAGTAGAAGGAAAATAACTCAGAGCTTTTCTTGATAATTAAACTTCGTTAAGAAAGGATTTTTGACAGATTTTGATAAAGGTCTCTTCAAACTTTTCCTCCCACCACTTTTTGGCAGCTTAATTAGCTCAAGAATCTCTTAAATAATATATTTACATTTATTATATATTAATAAAATATTTTAGAAATATTAAACTAAATTCTTGTTGCATTTTATACACTTAAAATCTATTTTATGACATTAATTTTCTTTGGTTCTGACATTGACAAGGGTCCTCCACTGACCTAAGACTATAATATCGATGTTTATGCCCCCATAAACCTTTTTTTATACTTTAACTATGTGTTTTGAGTCTGTGACATGCTTTAAATATTTTACAACCCATTCAGCTTTTACTCACATTCCTATTTTTTATGCTTTTCTTTTTGTGTTTTGTGTGTGCAGAAGCCAAATTCGAACACGTTTAGCTGGGGAAATTCCTCTGGCAATTATTCAATGAGAACGAGAGAAGGACACACAAATTCCTTGGGCAATTTTCAGTTCATTTCCATTCCGAGGCTGATATTAAATAATTTAGAGAGAGATCGCAAATAAAATAATACGGCTCATAAATGTGTTATATATAGTTTATATATGGTTCCATGTACATTTATGTGGAGTGCCAGTACCAGTCGCAGTTGGCTAGCAAATTTGTCCTAATTCTTCTGCCACAGTGACCGCAAAGTTTCGCCCCAGTTGAGTGCCATGTGGCATGTGCCACGCCCCCTGCTCCCACTTGGCTAACTTGGCTGGCAGGCAATTGAAATACACGCAATTGAACAACAAATTGAATTATGCATTGCATATGCTTCTTGTTTCTGAAACTGTGTGAGTGTGTTTGCCGGGTGTAGAGTAAACAAATTGATTTTGATTTGATTTATTTATTGAGTCCCGCCGGTTTTGCGCTCCCGCACATCTCTCCTCCTCTCCCTCTCTCACTCACTCTCTGTATCTATCTCTATTTTCTCGATTTTCTCTGTGTTCGCCACGTTCCGGTTTTTGGCTACACTGAAGAAATTCAGGGAAGCTTTGAGGGTTTTTTTATGAGAAATACTCTAGTAAAAATTTTATATGGAAAATATTTCTATTACGAATAATATTGATTATAGCTCTTCTGTGATTTATGTAATTTTCAGGCGAGACCTAAACGAATTACAAATTTTATAGCTATAGATCTTAAGGGATTATGAAATATATATATATATATTTTTTATAAATTATATTTACATTTAAATTTACATTATATAAACATTCCTAGCTTTCAAAAAAAGAATTTTGAATAGATTAAAATGGTTAAGTTTTTGAAAAATAGGATTCTGCTATAAAGGTCTTAAAATGATTAGACGGACAGACGGACAGGCTAATTATAAATATATAATATACATTACACCTTCTAATGCCTTGACCAAAATCATAAACTGATTTAATATCACCGACTATAGATTAAAAATGCTTAGTAAAAAAAAACTTGTTCTATATTTAATTTTAAATATTCCTCTATATTTTTTTCCAGTGTGGGAACACAATTTAGCGCTTCGCCTGAATATGTTCGAGATGGCCCCGAATGGATGCAGTCGGACATTGGCGGCGGCAGCTGCCTAGGAATCCCGGGGAGCGTGTTGAGCGAAAACCAGAAACGGAAACCATAAACCTAAAACCGTAACCGAGACCTCAGACTCGAAAATAATGTACAGCAGCAACGGCGGCGGGCACTGAAGTTGACAACATTTCGAGACACACACCACCCACACATCACACACTCGCCACACACACACCCAAAATACTGAGGAGAAGCATCAGTGGAAAGCATTTTTTGGTCGGAGTACAATGGTCATCCAGTGCACATGTGATTGCAACTGCAGTGATAGTAGAGACAACCGGAGCCTCATCTCCTGCCTGATCCCGGGCAGAAGCCAGCCCCTCAAGTGGGGATCGTCGGCCGGCGGCGATGTCGATAACGGATCATCGGAGGAGCATCATCACCGGACCCCATACTACCGCCGCCTCTCCAATACCTCATCGGCGCTCTACGGCAGCTGTCCCCAGTTACTGCCCACCAGTGGAGGAGCCTCTGCTTCTGCTGCTGCTGCTGCACCTACTGCCCATCCCCCCGCTGCCTGCCTGCAGCGCCTGCTCCGGCACCCCGAGGCGGAGGAGCGACAGTACTCGAGTCTGGTAAGGCCCAAGCAGCGGAGTCCCGTGCTGTGCAACAAATGTGCGCTGTGACGAAGATACAATCTGAGCTGTGAGCATCCCAAAGCCTCCACCAAACATCAGCAGCAGCAGCAGCAGGATCCTGACCAGAAGGACCACACCCAGCAGGGACAGCAGCAGCAGCAGCAGCAGGATCCGCAGGATCTGCGGGAGACGACGCAAGGCCAGGCTGCGGTTGAAACGCAGCGATATTTGTGTCACGAGTGTCGCTTCAATAACCAACCGTTAGCCTGGTGGGTCTCCTGTCCACGACTCTCCACTATGCAGTCCTGTCACGGCGGAGGAGGACAAGCTGGTGGCACGACGCCACCGCCCCCCGCCCTGCCCAGATTGCCCAGCAAACGGCATTGTGACAATTTTGGCAGCTACGCCACATTGCCCACCATTGAGCAGCAGTCACAACCGATGCCCCACTGCAGTCGACACGGAGTCCTGGCTGGTTCCGGCGTAATGCCCGTTCCCCCGCCGCCCCGCTACGCCAATCCCAATTTGAATGGCTGCTGCTACATGTACAATCCCGTGACCAACGCCCACCAGAGCCACCTCCAGCCGCAGCAGCACCATCCCCAGCACCACCACCAGCAGCTCCAGCACCACCAACATCCCACCCATCAGTATGCTCCGCAGTACTGCCTCTGCGATAATTGGTACCATCAGCCGCAGCAACAACACCAGCAGCAGCAGCAGCATCAGCAGCAGCAGCAGCACCTCCAACAAAGGAGCAAGCCTCTGGCCAACGGCGGCTGCTATTTTGGTAAGTACATACACTCCCCGGAAAGCGCAGAAACTTAAAAGGAAGCAGCCATAAATTAAGGTCTAATTGAAAAAAAAATGCGGGTGCATAAGGAGCCTTCTTTAGTGGCGAATTTATTTGGTCAATTTGCGTGAAAATATTTTCGAAAAAGTGATAAAAGGAGATACTTTACAAGCAGGGATTCTTTAAAGAACTTTACAGTTTGTGAAGTTCCTAAATTTAAATAGTAGTTTCTCTAATTTCTTGGAGAAAACCAGTGTACCATTATTATTGTAACAAGAGGGCTTATAATAGAAATAATATAGTATTTTAATAGGTAAGGTGTTGTAAAAATAAATAAATAATTCAGGAGGAAAGCTGTTGTTGTAAATGTGGTTGTTGAAAAACATGTTTGTTGTTGTAGGCTTAATAAAAATAATTGATTGCACTAAAGTAAATCCTCCGTCTTTGCGCCTGGTACCTAAAATCAATCAAATTTATGCATTTTTACTGAAAATTACCTAATTTAAGCTATGGTTTAGTTTAAAACAACAACAAAACGGTTTTACAACAACAAAATGTTTACAACAACAACAATTCATTTGCTATTTACATTATTAAGACCAAATATTTTCCAGAAATGGGAATGTATACGAAACGAAACCATAAGAAATGAAAAGCCATTTAATAGCAGATATATTTTCTCGATTAAGAAAAACATCACTCTGTAGCAAATAAATTTTCCAGCAAATTTTCATAAGGAAACCAAGAGTTTTCATAAAATTCTATCCCCATCTAATTGGCTAATAAAAATCACAAGCCTATTTGTTCGTTGTGTACCGTGATGAGCCAGGCAAGCAGCCAGGCGGGGCAGGCAATTGGGTCCATCATTTAATCAGCTCGCAATTGTTTTCAGGCTACGAGACCCACCAGAACCCGCCGCACACCATCGCCCATCCCAGCCACATAACGGACGAGGAGGACTCGGCATTTCCCGGCCTGCCCGATCGGGAGTTCCACTTGCTGCATCGGAATATACCGGCCTTGCGACGCACTGGAGTGGACACGACACGCATTAGACAGGTGAGAAATGTACCTTTTCCCCCTTTGCTGCCGCTCCTCCCCCCTGTATTTTTAGTGTGCCTGTCAAACTGTAATTGCCGTTGTCCTTTGTACTTGCAGTACTTTTATCCGGACGGCGGCTGGGGCTGGATCATCTGCGGTGTGTCCTTTCTGGTCCACATCCTGACCACCGGACTGCAGCTGAGCTATGGCCTCTTGTTGTTCTATGCCGTCCAGTATTTGCATAATACCAGTGGCGTAGGTAAGTCACAGGAACCGGAAGAGGGGGGCACACCAGGCATCCTTAATCGGAATCACAGATTACAGAGGAGGAGAGTCCTTCCTTGTTTTCCCCATGACCTGGTATCCCTCTCGAGTAATCAAAATGTTTGCTGGCAAATGCAAATATTTTAAATAATCCCCCATGTTGTTTGTAGGTGTGGACTTTTGCATAAATTTTCGCATTTGCACTTGACACCATGGACATCATTTTTGGGGGAGAAATATAGGGTCAAAACTTGTGTGTTTGTGTTGCAGTTAACCATAAATCGCAAAGTGTTAATATTGTCTGTACTTTATGGGGATTTCCGGTGTTTTGCATATTTTTCATAAATACCTTTTTTGTATTTTCTAGTTATTTTTGTGTCACAAAGTATAAATATCTTTTTGAAATATTTTAAATGCAGGTTTATGGGAATGTAAACTGGACAAAAGGTGAATCTCTGGTACTAAATACAGCATTAAATATTGTAATAATAAATCAAACAAATTGTTCACACTTCACATACGCACGAAACACGTGTTAAAAAGGTTGTCTTTTTAATTGTGGGACACTTTTGGCAAGTGTTTATATTTATTAAGTTTTAGGTTGCTAAATAATTTGAAAACATTTATTTTAGGTAAGAAATTAAGTATTATTATGATTGCACTATTCAATGATAAACTTTTGAAACTGTAATAGTTTTACAAGATTTTTTTATATATTTGATTGATACCTTAAACTGCAAACCTGTGTCCTTTTAAACAGTATTTAATCCCCAAAAATACCGTTTAAGTGAAGTCCTCAAAATTCCTATCTGTCAATTTAAGTGAAACCGAAAGCAACAACATGTTTAAAATATTACCACCCGCAAATGTGTTAATACCCATACAAAAACACCTCTTGCGGCGTGACCTTCGTCAAGTTGACTTTAAAATATTATCACTCTAAAAGAGCTTAACTTCCGTTCCGTTTTTGCAGAACTGCTGGGCGCCTTGAGCTGGTCCGTCTCCATGGTGGCCACATCGTTTGTGGTGTCGCTGTGTCGCAAGCGCTCCATCCGCCTCCTGTCCATCGTCGGGGGACTGGTGATGCCTCTGGGCATTCTGTTCACCTCATTTGCCACCGAGTTTGGCCAGGTTGTTTTCAGTTACGGTACGTATATATATATATATATAAATAAATAACCTGCCAGATGGCAGAACGCGGCGCGTTGCCGGAAGTTGCTTATCATTTGCAAGCTAAAAGCACTGAGAAATATGTCGTTTTATTACTGAGAAGATTCTTTAAACAAATTAAAGTTTAAAGGAGTATTTTATCTATCAAATATTTTAAAGAAATATTTTGAAATAGATCGTATTTCGTAGATAAAAATTAGCATTTCATAGTTGCAAAGAGATACAACCAAGAAAACTAACTAATTTCAAAATATAATCTACAAATTAACTTCCTCCTTTTGGCACTCCATAGAAATGTAAATTAAAAAAAAGCATAAAACTCTAATTACAAAAGTACATAACCTTGTTAGTTCTTGATTTGGTCATGTCACGAAATAAATGAAAAATTTTCCAACAAAAATGTTAATTACAAGAATACAACACTAATTAAATGGATTCCCAAATACCAGCTCAGAGCAAGCAATGAAATCATAAATTTAATTACTGAAAAATAAAAATTCCTTTGCTTTCCCTCAATGTACATACTAAAAAAAAAATACAAATAAAAAACAACACCCGCAGGCATCGTCTTCGGTGTTGGGGTCGCCATGGTGCGGGAGGCATCCACCGTGATGCTTGGCAATTACTTTAAGCGGCGCCGTCAATTCGTCGAAATGGTGGCCATGTCCGGCGAGGGTGTTGGCATCGCTTTGTTCTCGGTCATCCTGAAGGAGGGCGTGGGCAAGGCCGGCTGGCGCCTGGGCCTCCAGATCGTCGCGGCTCTAACAGCACTCAGCTTCTTCATGGGCCTAATGTACAGGCCCGCCTCCCTGTACCATCCCCAGCGCAGGGCCATTCAGCATTTGAAAAATCAGCGCAAGAAGGTGAATTTCACAGGAAATTACATAAAGTTTTTTTTTTTCTGGCTTAAATTTTGCTTTTACTTTTTTAGATGCGAGAGAAGAAGCCGATTCTCAGCCAGGATGTGGAGAGCAGCTCGCCGAAATATTTATTTTTGGACATATCATCACTAAAGTCGGTGACTGTTAAAATTTTACTTATGACCTCCAGCGTGGCCTCCTTTGGCATCTATACGCCCATGTTCCTAATGGTAAGTGCTTTTTGCCATATTAATTTATCTTAATCAGTTTTGGGGCTCAAATTATGGAAGTCCAAGGGGATTTTTTAAAGAAATTTTGCAGTAGAAGTTCAGCGAAGAAATGGTATTTTTATTAGTAAATATTTTGGTTGAATTTAGTAAGGAGAAGGTTTGTTGTTCACTAACATTTTTGATATATTTTTATTTTAATATATAATATAATTTGTCTTAATAATTTTTGGTGCTTATTATGGGAGTCCTATGGGATTTTTAAAAGAATTTTTGTAGTGGCAAAATTTTATTTTGATTAGAATATATTTTGGGGTTAATTTAATAAGGAGAAGCTTAGTTGTTTATTAATATTTTTTGATATATTTAATTAACAATAAGAGCTTTCTTTTCATCCGTTGAAAAAGGGCATCAAAAGAACATTTTCTTTGGCAATTCCTTATATAATTTTCATAGATTTTCCTAGCCTAACATATTTAAAATGTATTTTCTTTAAAAACAGGCCCTCAATGCCGCCGAGCAGGGCTCTGATGTCCAAGAACTGGTACTCCTGCAAACATTCCTGGGCATTTCCATGGCCTTGGGTGTGGTTATAGCTGGTGCATTGCTGCGGCGCTGCTTTGTGATTAGGCACTTTGTGATCAATACAAAAATAGTCACTCAGGTAACTATAATTATTATTAAGTAAATAAATTATAAACACTCCTATAATTCCTAGCTCTTCATATCAATTGTGGCCTTGGCTATTCTCTTTCTATCCTTTGTCATGGGCTATACGGGCCTGTGCATACTGAGCTGGCTTTATGGCATTGGTCTGGGCGGTTTTCAATATTCCTTGAAAATTCTGGCACTGGAGCGCATCAAGCTGAAACACTTTTCCAAAGCCTGGGGTGAGTTTTCCGCAGAGAAATATTGATTTCCTCTGACTTCCTCCTTCCTTTCTCCCTCCCTCACTTTTTTCTAGGCTTCATTCGTGGTGTCGAGTCAGTTCCTGTGCTGATAAGCGTTCCACTCACTTCGTTTCTGAACGATTACTCGCTTAAATATGGCCGAGCGGGTTATTACATATGCTCGGCGGCAGCTGCCATTTCTGGCATCATTATCTTCTTTATAAGTGAACCGCAGCAGCAGCAGCATCCGCAGCAGCATCAGGATCAGGTGCATCAGCATCATTACCAGCACCGGAACGGTCATCTGCCGACGCCACTGCTGGTGCGTCACTCCTCCGCCCGGCAGCATCGCACGCATCTACCGCTGGACTATGGCTATGGGGAGTATCCGGCACCAGATCTCCTCAGTCGCAGCTGCATTAGTCTCAATCAAATGGAGCCGTATCTGCAGCAGACCAGCTATTGCCAGCGTCACATGTTGCAGCAGCAGCAGCAGCATCATCAGCAGCAGCAGCAACATTCCCACCTGGAGCAGTTGGCCTGCCACAATCTCGATGTAACTATTGCAGTTGACTAAATACTAGATTATTTTTAAAGTTTTTCCAGTGAATTTCCTTATCTTTTTCTTTAATTCATCTTCTTTTCCTTCGATTGATTGCTCTGAGTTGAGCGGTTCTTATTACGCTTTGATGCTTTTTACAGAGCAACCGCATTTTGAGAGTCAATAAATTCTATTTAAAAATGTTTGCTTTTGTGTTTGATTGAGTGTTCTTATTTGAGCTGCTCTTTTATGCTTTTTTACTTATAAATTGTAAATAAAATTGATAAATTTGATTGAAATATTATTTCTATAACTGTTAAAGATAAAATAAAGAATTTTTTAAATTTTTAGAAATTAAATAAACTTTAAACAACCTCTAAAATATTTTAAAACCTATGTAAGCTCTTGTTTTTGATTGAGTATTCATATTTGAACTGCTCTTTTATAATAACTAGTACTGATAATTCATAAAATTCGATTAAAATTTTATTTTTAAAACTGTTAGAGTTAAAATTAATACGGTTCTAAATATCTAAAAATTGAATAACCTCTAAAAAACCTCTAAAAATATTTTAAAACTTCTGAAAACTTTTAGAAATCTAAAATCTAAATTTTAACAAAATCCCCTTCTTTTCTCCCTGTGCAGTCCCGCGAAGCCTACCAGCTGGGGCAGGGCAGCATCGGCGCCAGGATGGGCAAGCGGCTGCAGCGGAGCCTGTCCTTCATCCAGCAGCACAGCAACTGCTGCGACGGGCAGATGTACTGCAGCTGGCACAGCACCTACGAGCTGGGCTGTCACAAGAGCAACAAGTGAGTACACAAGCCGGGACCGAGACCACTCCTCGGTGAATGCTCAGTGAACCTTTACACTTTCTCTCAAACGTAATTGATTGGCAAATCAAAGTTCAGCTTTGAGTTCAATCTCACAATTGATAGCTTACAGCAAGCTAAAAGTGAGAAGCAAAAATCAAAGGGGATTAAGAAGAGATAAATATGGAATTGATAGAAACAATATATTTCCATCAGATAATTTTCAGGGGCTTATGGCGATGGTGTTAATTTATTTACATTTAATTTCTTTTAAAACCTTATCAAGCATTTATCGCAGCAGACAATTTGTGTGTTGCCATAGCAGCGAGCAGGCAATTATCTGAAATTAACACTTTATACAAAAGAGAAAACAGAGAATTGAAACAATTAAAAGCATTAAATATATTAATTGAAAACTGTATGGATATTTAAAGCGAAAGCTTATACTCAAAAAACCCCCTTAAAAATACCGGAATTATGCCAAAGAGAAGCCAAAAAATCATTTCCGAAAGTAAAGATTAGAAAAATAAATTTAAAAAAATGTTTTTGATATTTTTTCGATAATATTGTTAAATGCTAATAAGATATTTTGCTAAATTTCATAAAGAAAATATTAAACTTCAAACGTTTTCGCAAATTTTGTTCTATAATATTGACAAATGGCTACATTTTTAGCTTCCTTAACTTTCTATATCATTAGACTTCTCTTTCTTGTAGTTCCTCGATTAAAATCGATTAAAATTAAAGCTGCAACTTGAGAAAAAGGGTCAGCCATAAGCGTAGTCAAATCAAAAACCAATTATAGGATTTCCCGCCAAGCAAAACAATCGACGGCAATCAGGCGAGAAGCCCCTGAAGAAAGACAATCAATTTAGCAATGTCCTTTGCCATCTTCTGTCCTTCGTTGTTCATGCAGGCCGCAATTTTGCCATTTTGCCACTTTGCCACTTTGGCATTTTACCATTTTGCCCAGCATTTCGCCATCGATGACACTTTTCCGACGCCTAAACCTTGGAAAATTGACTTGCCATTGCAGGAGCCACCACCCGCAGCAGCATCAGCAGCAGCCGGACAGACAGCCATTGATATGCACCTGCAGCAGTCCGAATGCCCAGCCCCTTGCCCACTCCAACGGCTATGGACTCCCCGCCGCCAGCTCCGCCCGCAGTCGCAGTGTTCCGGAGGGATTGTCCACCATGTCGCAGCAGTGTAACTGCCGGCACGGCCCGGGAGTGGGAGGACACGCGGCGCCCACGCGAGAGTTCATCTACGTGCCGCATGCCTACGCCTCCCTGCAAAGGACGCCGCATCGTCACAGCCAGGGGGCGGGCTCGGGCTCCGGCTCCGGTGCGGGGGCGGGTTCAGGAGCCACTCCTGGTGCCTCCTGTTCGGCATTGCGAAACAATCCTCAATGCCGACTGAAGCGCTCCCAATCGCTGTGCCGACCCACAGCCGTGCAGTTCGTGGAGCAAATCACCACGTCCGTGTAAGGAAAAGCCAGCGGAAAAAGGAAAAGAGGTGCACTTGGGGAAAAAATATAGCTGAAATCTACCAAAATTCTATCAAAATATTATTAAGTTTTCCTTTTTTGAATTTTTTAAATTTAAAAATTAAATTTAAAAGCCTGTAAAATAATGAATGAGTCATTTTCGACCCTATAAATCATATAGATTCTGTATAATACCCTACAAGGATATTAAAATCTTAAAATCAATGTCTCAAACGATGTATACTATTGTTTTTTGTAATCCTTCGAGCTTGTTTTATATAAAATTAAGAATTAAATAGATCTAAAATTCAAAAAGAACAATCAAAGTCATTTCCTTAAACTTTCATTTGATTTAATTTTTTTTATAATATTTGCTAATTGATGTTTTGCTAAATTTCGGCCATATTTTTCTCCCAGTGCATACCCTGTGGGTAAAAGGAAAGGCAAACAGAACAAAGAAAATCGAAGCCCCCGCGCAACAATTGGGTCCTATAAAACTTATATTTTGGTATTATAGCGCCACCCACATACGCACACCCGCACATCCGCACACATACTCACTCCTAGACACACACACACACACCAAAAACACACACACGACTACGTGAATCGCATGCAGAACTTTGTCAGATCTCTTCTAGTCCTCTTTGTCTCGTAGCTCTACTTAGAAATGTAAACTTAAAACGAAAGTGTAACTGAAATCCCACAACAACAAAGTAACGAAACAAAACGAAACTCGATGAATTTTTCAGACAGAAAATAAAATTTTTACTCATTAGTATTTATATATATATGATATATATATATATTATAGGGATAACAGACAGACGCAAAAGCTTTATCTTTGTCTCAACAACTGAGTATTCAAAAATGATGGCCAATACATAAATATTTATGAGATAATTCAATCGAAAGCAGAAAAACTTCTTAAATGGTCCATTTTATAGATGAGAAAAAAAAGCATACACTTTAACCACCGAATACCGATTACCGTTTACCGATTACCGAAAGACGCAAATGTGTGTATATATATATGCAGATGAAGTCGATCCAATTATAGGACTCGTACCCGAGGGGCAAGGCTGAGTATCCTGAGCTGTGGCCGGTGCCATCGCTGATTGTCCTGTCGGCGCAGTACTTTATTTTTCAATAACAATTATATATTGCATAATTAAGAGGCGTTTAACGGAAAAATGGAAATTACTTTTGCCCAGCACACGAGGTCGAGGACGAGTGCCAGCCTTATTTTTCAATCGAAATGAAGCATATGAAATAATAATGATTACCGATACGATAGCCCCGTAATTAATTGATGCTGGCAGCTCAATTATCGCAGGGGAAGTGGTCAGCGCAGAATGTGTAATCCTCCAAATAAATTACTAATAAAAAATACAAATAGCAGCATAAAAAAGAGAAACAAAAAGGAAAAGCCAATTTGTAAATCATTAGGAATTCATAACAAAAAGATACAACGGAAATCATGTGAAATTTCAGCTGCATAATCAGCTAAATAATAAAACTGAAGAAGATTTAAAAAAGCAGGCGCCAGGTGGCAAAAAATAAACAGAATAAATAAAGCATTTGCGTAAATAAACAAGAAAATAATACAGGAAAAGTCATCATCAACCGTAAAGTGAATATTTAAAACAAACTAGTTAAATGGCCAATTCCAGAATAAACAAAAGACAAAATTCAAACAGGAAAAAAGCAAAACTCTAATGGAAACCGGAAAACCAATTCATATAAAATTTGCAAACGAATGAAAAGAAAATACAAATTTATAAAATTTCAGCATCGATTGGAAATTCAGCAAAAAAAACCTCCTCCCTTGTGTATATACAAAATTTCCCCACAAAAAATAAATACTCAAGACGAAAGACAACAACTGCCATGAATGCAATAAGAAAACCAATTTACATATATTTAAATATATATTTATATTTATATTTAAAGGCATCTATAAAAATTCTTCTTTAGGCAATTTTCTTCACTCCTTTTTCACGGTCATTAAAATAAATTAGAAAAACACACACACTCTCCTCCTCCTCTTTTCGCCAATTGTGTTCAGCGAAAAAAAACAAGTAGCATTAAATAATAATATTAGTCCCAAAAACAAGCATATCTATGTGCCAAATGAAAACCATAAACTATTCAAAAACTAACCAACTTAAGGTACAACTTGTAGCTAAAACAATTTTTATCTGTTTCGGGGGGACTTTAGATACGTGAAATTTTTTCAGAGAAAAAACAAAAGCAACCTAAGGCAAAACTCATATTTGTAACTCTTTATCATTAGTAGTTTAGTGTGATAAATGTTAATAAAGAAACCATAAACGAGACAAGCTTCCCCTTGGCATTTCAATTCAATTCAATTTGTGTCTTTTGACCGGAAAACCCCGGAAAAACCCTTTTCGGTTAGCCGCAAAATGTCCGGGGCTAAGCCCTGGCAGGATAAATAATAAAAGTTTGCATTTATTACGTGCTAAAATTTAATAAACAGGTTCAACGACAGTGCCAATGTCATATTTCATTTATTAATTAATGGCATTAACATAAAGCGTCAATTTGTGTGCCTTCCACACGGATCCGCAATCCCCGAAACCCATCCATAAAAGAAGAGCCAGCGCCACTCTAAAGCCAAAGCGATTAAAAAGTTTATCCTAGGCAAAGTCAAGACCGCTCTTAATGTTGCATATATTGTGTGTGCACATAACCCCGGGGCTACCCCATTACGGAACGTGCCTAGACTGTAAACAGTCGCCCTGGGAGTGAATCCGCAGACACACGACAGCATATATAACACACACAGGACACACACACATCACACACACACTCAAAGCGCACAACAATTCCGCACAGCGTCAATGACATGCTCAATTTTTCATGCATTATGCCGGGGCCTACGGTGCGTATGCTTGATATTTGCCTCAATATCGAGCCGAAAGCACATTTAAGCCGCCGAAGCAGAAGCCAAAGCTGATGCCGATGCTGAATCAGAATATTTGCGTAGCCAGGGCACTGCCAGGGCGAGAAACTTTACAGCCCGTCCGTCCGCACAGAGCCCATGGCCGAAAAGCCATAAGACAATTTGCTGCTAGCTTATATGCTGGCACTGGGAGAAATAATCTACAGAAATTGGTAAGTAAATCTATATTTTAATTAGCTTTAAAATTAAAATTAAGAAAAAACACTTAAAGCTTAAGAAACATACATTTAAATTGCCAAATTTTATAGAGTACACGTACAGCCCCTCATCTCCATTACTACTTTTAATGGTCCTTCAAGCCGGATATGAGGAGGATGGTCCCCGATTAAAGTACTTACAATTATTCGCATTTTGTAGAGGCTATAATTCCTTGCTGTCTATAAAAATCATTCAAATATTACAAGTAAGACGGTTTTCTATAATTTTCCCTCAGTGTCACTAGGTACACACACCCATGGCGATGGTTTATCTTGGGGATATATAGTAGGCACGAGCTGGGGATGATTTCGTTGCTATTTCGGCTGTCGGAATTGTGGGCTTTGGGCAAACACCGAGACCGAGCAACGGAAACTATCGTCGTCTATATTGAGGAAATGGTTAAAGGCAGCACAACGCGGTCGTCTGGCATTTCGGGTTACATAACTGATTAAAGATTGGCCTGGCTTTTGTGGTGATATCGAGTAGATGTGGCAAGAGATATTGGGCCCAGGACTAACCTCTCCTGTCAACTTGTTGACTAAGCAAAGTTGGCCCCACAATATGAGTTATGATTTACTCAGCTCTTAAAACAGGCAAGAAGACAATGATGGGGGGAATTGCCTTTCAACGCCTCCTATTTGGACAAGAAAAATATATACTTATATATATTTTGATACTTGGCTGTCATCTATCATTGGTATTGATCAGCATTGATTAGTTTCACAGCTTGGATTTGGAGTTGGATTAAGTTTGGTGATCTAATCAAAGGTTTTGTTAGGGTTTTAGTCAAAAAGGAAATGAGCTAGAAATATTTAATGGGTTAAATGAACTTGATATAAGTATTTAAAAGTGCAACTTATTTCTGTATACTCTTTAAATTTAATAAATAACTCTATACTTAAGGTTAAAAGATTCCTAAATAAATAAATAAAATCATTTAGTAATATTTAAGACCCCCAAAAACCTTAATTAAACTACCTCTTAACAAAACCATCCCCATTTTAGTGAGTACAACTCCAATTTCCACCACAACTTAAAGATTATCACGGCCTTTAAGAACCGCAATAACAAATCCCGCCTCGGACATTTCCTCAGCCGGCAAAATGAATCTTCAAACGTTTTATATGCGTCCTAATGCCATAAAGCAGGCCAAAATTCGTGGTTTTGGCCCTGTTGTAACTGTTGTAATTTTGTTATGACCACCAGCAGTGTCTCCCTCTCCCCCTGGCCCTCTAATTCCCTCAATTCCGTCCCCCTGAAAGTATGCCATAGGAAATTTCAGAGTAATTTAGTTGAAATGTGCTGCAATGGCAGCGCTTCGGCTTCCGTCTGGGCTTTGTTCTTTCATTTTGTGTGGCAGATATCTCAAGCAAATTAACCTAACTACTCTTAATGCCACGCTTTCCCATTTCCCATTTTCCTCATGCCAACACACAAGCACACACACAAAACCCAATTAAATTCTTCCGCAAAAGCATAAAAGCTTCGTTGCTTCGATTAAAGCTAGCCCCAGGATGATAAGTGGAGGAGGGTTACACCTAGCAAAAATATAGAGCCCCAATGGGAATTGTCCGAGGGAGGTAAAGTCGTATGAAATAGTACTATAGAGGGGGGAGTTTATCTGTCGGATTTATAAGGAAACACAATTGGGGACTAAAAATTTGAGTTATTTGTAAATTTAGGAAGCTAATATTTCAAAAACAATATCGTAATTGTTTCTACATAATAAAAGTGTTGGGTTTCAGTTTTATTTTATGTTAAATAAGGTAATGATAATTTCTATAATTTTATTGGATTACACACTTTGCTTATAATTAAATTATCAAAATGGGATAAATAACTATAAACTTCTGTGAATAAGAAAATATTATTATAGCATAAAAAATTCTGTAAATACATAGTTCTGGTAAAAATCTTTTATTTATCTATTTAATTAGAAATTCTTTTGAAAGCATACCTTTTTAGCATTATAAAAACCTCTTTTCATATATTATGATAACTAAGTCCATTTGAGAAATGAGTTTTGGGAAATTTAGGCCTAATTGTTTGTTATAGTCTTAAAAGGTATTATTGTTTTAGTAGGAAGTATTAAACTTAAAAAAATATTTGTAAATTTTAAGTTTAATATGCAAATTTGTTAACCAATGACAAACTAGCACAGAATATTTTCCGATTGGAAATTGAGGCATTTTTGGCTTAGTTATGATCAATTTTGGCCGCAATAATAAGGCTATCCTTATACGCTTCAGTTTTTCGAAGTTAGCATCCTTTCTTGTTTTTATTTTTTGAACTAATTTAAAATTAAAAAAATTCAGAAATAAATATATTGATCTAATTAAAAATCAAAACTATTGACAGAAATAAAAATATTGTGATGTTTGATTTAATAAAATAGACAAAAAATAAATCTTATCTTTCAACTTTTATTGTAGAATTTTGCTTTATTTAGTCCCTTTATTAGAAAAACCTAATTATTATTTGTATTATTAGCATTATTCTTTGTTATATTTAATATCTTAATGATTACTGTTTACATTCCTATTTTCTTCTGTGCATGTTTTGGTTAGACATGTTTTTGCTTAAAGCCAGACATGGCATCCGTGTGAAGTCAACTTTTGTGGACGCCTCGAACGCGTTCTAAGTGAAATTTAGCCGCTGGCTACGTGATGATGCTTCTGCTTTTGCTCCTGCTTGTGCTACCGATGTTGCTGCTGTTGCTGCTGCTCCTGCTCCCGCTGCTTGATGTGGCTGCATGGGTCCCCAGCATGTCCTGGCCGACTGTCTGCCTTGTTGACATACGTCCTGCTGCCTGCTGCCTGCTGCCTGCTGCCTCCTGTCATGCGCAAGAAACGCACGCTCTGCTGCCTACTTCCAGGCGTTTCATTGTTGCGCTTTTGGCAGCCACAGCTTCCACACACCCCCGCTGCCACACACGCAGCACAGATGCCAAACATCTGTTTTATGTTTGCCTCGCTTCCAGGGAAACTCTCTTAAAATATTTTTGGGAAAAACTACGCTTGCTCGCTCGCTAAGCTCTCTCTCACTCTCTCTGCGTGCGTGGGAAAGTGCGAACTCACTGGTTTTCTCAGTTTCTCTGTTTCTCAGCTTCAGTTCCAGCATCAGCGCCAGCGAGTGAGGAGCGACTGCCTTGGAGACCGGAAAATCCGTGAAAAACTGTCGGGGTTACTCAAGCCACGCAGCAGGACAGACACACACACGCATACGCACACTCAAGTCCTCGGAAAACTAAGGGAAAAACCCAGCGAAAAGCAGCCAGCACAGCGGAATTTTAAAAAGAAACAATTAACCCAGGACAACAGCGACAAATAATTGAAATAAAAAAGAAAGACAGCTATGGGGGAAAAGCGTGGACACTGCGTTTTTCCAACGGCTCTGGCTTTGGGCTTTTTCCGTCGTTTTTTGGCCAGCGCGAATATCGATTGCTGCTGCTGACTGCCTTGCATAAGTCCAAAAAGGGAGATTAGTATACAAACGCAGGCAGTCTGGAGGAGCGGAGCCAGGTGCCAGGACGCAGGACGCAGAACTCAGAACGAAAGCTCAAAGGCTCAATTCAAATGACATCGAACTCGCACTCGCACTCGCAATCGTAGTAATTAAGTTTTTTAATCAACAAATATATCTAAAGGAGTCGAGACGGAGATGGAGCAGCTGCCTAGCCCAGACAATTGACTTGGAAACAGGAGCAAAGTAGTACAAGGAACACGACTCCCAGGATATATATATACAAATAAATTGAATTCCGAGGAATATCCGTGAACTATTCTAGACCTACGCGTGTGTGTGTGTGCTTTCATTTTCCATTTTCATTCCCTTTGTTGCTGTGTGAAAATGGATATTGCCTTGCGCGGCACAAACACAGCAGCAGCAGGAGCATCATCATCAACAACAACAACAATAAGGACTGGAACTGGCACTGGCACTGGTAAGTCCTTGGAGGGTCCTACGAGTCGTCCTCCGATTCCCACGGTAATCACATCTTTTATGTGCGCTGTGTTTTATTCTCGCCAAAGTGAAACAAGCAAACGTTTCATTTGCAGGTCTGCATCATGCTGTGTCATTGGGCAACATTGAGGTCTCCGCCAAGGTTCGTACCAGCACCATTACACACAGGGAAAACTCACGAGAAAACTCACAGGGAAAGAGACACCACAAGAAAACTCACAAGAAAACACCACAAAGTGTGCGGCGAACAGAAATTAATTCCTGTCAAGGCAGAAAACGCGTCCAGGGAAGCATTTAAGTGGCGGCCCTGTCATACCAAATGATTGACACAATTATTTTAGTATAAATCTGGAGGACAGGGCAGTCGGGGCTTGGAAGGAGGCAAGACAGGACTCAGCATGGGACAGGACTTAGACTGAAGAAATTAGAAGAGCTTAAGATAGGGCACCCAGGAGCTAAAGAATGAAATTGAGGGATTAGATAAGATTAGCCAGGGAAGATATAGAAGGATAGAGAGAGAGGTAATAAAACTATTCAGGCAGTGAGAAATATTATATATAACGCTTAAAGAACATAGTATTCAATTAAAAGGCATCAAGATGGTCAAGGCGTATACGTAATATTTAAAAAATATTCCTATAGAATGTATACATTTTTTTTTCTATTGTAAAATGTAGTGAATATTTCATTCAGATATAAAGGTTACGTATACGTAAAAAATAGGAGGTTACGTATACGTAATATGATGAATTTAGAATAAAGGCCTATACGTAATTTAAATATTCTGATATGACGAATACCTAATTTTTTATCCATTAAAAAACATAGTAAATACCTAAATATATACAATATAATATATAACACTTGTTCAAAAAAAAAGGTTATCATGGCGTATACGTAATATTATGAATTTTGCATATGAATACGTAATCTTCAAGAATTATGTTGAGCGAGGTTAGCAAATAATTTTTGAATAAAGCTTAAAAATACGGTACTTTTTGGTAAAAATCGAGGTGATCAAGGCGTATACGTAATATTTAAAAAGATTTCAGTAAGGTGTAACGCAAAGAGTGTTTCATTTTAAATATGGTTTTACGTAATATAAACCAACTCTGTAAGGCACTACCTTAAGTTTATAGTTATTTCTTTGCCAGAAAATTAACTTAAATAAGCCAAAGTACCTTTATATCCTTGACACCAAAGTACGGCTCTTCTGAATTTGTTAATACCTAAAAATTTTATAATTATATACAACTGTAAATGTATCACTTAGGCCACCTACTCCAGCCACATGGACCGCAGCTACGACTCCGAAGACGAGCACACCGGTCGCCGCAGACTACGCCACACTCTCTCCACCGAGCTACAGCCTCGCACTTCAGTCTACTCCAGGGGAGATATTAGGGAACAGGTATAAGTTCACCTCAGCTTCAAGTATATATATAATATTTTTAATGTATATTAACACTCCCGTATACAGTACTGCCTCACAGATCGCCAGCTGCATAGCATAGAGCAGCGTCCCAGGAGGGAGCGATTCTTTGGCTGCCTTTCGCGACGCGGACAAACCCAATCAGGCAGCTTCCTGGGCGGCTGTGTGGGTCGCCGAGTGCCCTCCGATGAGAATCTGGCCGCCTATGCACCCTTTGAGAAGTATCCACGGTGAGTACTGGGACACCTATAAGCTATAGTACTTATTTTTAATCAAAAAAACTACACTAGTTATCAGAACAACTATACGGACACACACGAATTGGAAAGTTCCTATTTTCGCCGTCAGCCGGCATCGATTTTGAGCACTGGTAAATCGGTCGAGGCGGATCTGGGGGGTCGTTACACCTGGATTGGTCAGCAGACGAACAACAACTCCGATTACTCAACGGACCACAGGTATGTCGGACACAGAAAAGGAGAGAAGAATCCTTAAAAAAACCTCAAAAACCAAAATTAAAAACTCCGTAAAATGCTATGCCAACTGTCGCTTAGATCATGCTATACTGTCGCACTATCTGTCGCATTTGTAGACTGTCGCTACCCCTTCTTCCGATAAAAATATATATATATAAATACTGCAAAGCTTGCCTGAACTTTCCACCCCACAAAAAACACTCATTGCATAATGCCGCTTCTTGCTTAACGATGAACTCCTGAACTCTACTTGAACTACTCGAAAAGCCACCTTAGAAATGTATAAAAAATACTCTTTTCGTTATTCATCCACCTGTCCTCCTTCTCTCCTCAAAACGACTGTAAAAATCAACCAAATCAATTAACAAAATTAACAATTGATATTGCCAAAAAACAAACCCTAACCAACCCAAAAATTAAATGAAAAATCAAATAAAAAAATATGTGTAAAGGGCAACTTGTTGTACAGCACCACTTGAATCCTTTTACCAGGATGTTTTGCTACGGAATTATTATGTCGAGCTTCGCGCTCCACCAAATCCTACACCACCAACATCACACACCACCAATCAAATCGCTAATCTAAATGTTTGGTATGTAAAGTGATCTTAAAAAAACTAAAAACTAAAAATATAAACTTTAACTAAGCTATAAATACGAATTTATATATATATGCTAAAGCCAAGAACGATTCTGTTTAAAAACCAGTGAGCTAATCAAAAAAATGTTTTATTTATGTTATGTGTCTGCACGTGACCGAAGCA
Organism: Drosophila punjabiensis; assembly: GCA_008042585.1. NCBI lineage: Eukaryota > Metazoa > Arthropoda > Insecta > Diptera > Drosophilidae > Drosophila > Drosophila punjabiensis. The sequence goes on from VNJR01010746.1 coordinate 26,438, forward strand.
ACAAGAATAAATGAATTAAAAACTAAAAGTTTCAACTCAAATTTAAAGGAAATGTAATGTTTGTGTTTCTGCTGCAATTCTTTGAGAGGGAATCCCTTTAACATTCCATTGATGTGCTTCCTCTCCACAGCTCGTATCACTGCCCCACATACGCCACAATGCCAACCACACACCACCAGCAGCATCATCACCACCAGCAGCCGTCGCAGCAGGGCGGGAATGCCAGGTAAGCCTCTGGATACAATTTCCCAAAAATATCCTTAAATCTCCCTACCTTTCAGGACGAAACACGTGAGCTTTGCCAGGTCGCACACCCTCACCAGCTTCGACAATGTCAATGCCGGCTTTCGATCCTCCGGGCGCTTAAAGACAGCTCGAAGCCAGGAGCGTTTAATTGGTGGCAAGAAGCCCATTATAGCCACGGGCTCCATGTACGAGACCCTGCAGCCACCGCACCTCCAGGGACAGCAGCAGCACCAGGTGCAAGTGCCACAGCAGAGCTCCACGCTGCCCAAGACCTGGCTGCCACCGCCGGTCCAGCTGCAGCCCTGCCAGCATCATCATGCTCCGATTCACCTGCATCAGCCTATGCCAGGTAAGGGAAATTCTCCTAAATAATACTTAAATTACTTATTTACTATCCTTTTCCAGACAATATGGTTGGTTTGATTATCCCTCAGCCTCTGCCCCTGGCCCTCCCACTGCCCAGTCCCGAAGTGCTCATTGTGGAGAAGAAGTTCCGCAATGCCATGAAGACCCAGGCCACACAAACGGATGCCGCTGCTCGGCGTAATCAGGGCCAAGTGGGCTATAATACCCAAGTCTTGGCCCTAAGTCCCCGGCCACCGCATCGCATCAAGGTCGTGTCCCAGGGCGCCCAGACAAATGGCCTACAAAATGGCAAGAAGCTAACGAAAAGTCTCTCCGAGATACCCAATGGCAAGGAGGTGCAATCACATTACTATCAACAGGGGTAAGATTTGAATATTAAATTGAGTCGAAATGAAACTTGAGTCATTTTTGAGCTAGCTAGGAAATTTTTTGAATCAATTTATTATTATTATTTATTTAAATCTTTAAGACACTTTTTGGTATTAATTTTCAATCAAAAAGGATTTCTGTAGAATCCCCAATCATTTTAAGAGATATTTTTAATAATTACAAAAAAGTTTATATAATTTAATTTATACTAATTTAAAAATTCTTTACATTTTTTACATCCCAGTTCGATTTATCCCCATGAGATGATCTACCGCACTCAGTCGCAGGACGTCACACCGCTGCAAACCCTCTCGGATGCCCAGAACAACATCATGTACTACAAGCCGCCGCCGCCCCTGCTGGATGCCCACAGCTATGGCCTGGGCATGGAGCACCTGAGCCGCGTGGCTAGGCCCTCGGCCTCTGAGCAGAGCGTGGAGTATGTGAACGTGAATGCGGCCGCCGTGGCGCTGAACGAGAGCTTCGACTACGAGAGCAACAGCTTGCCAAGACGGTCCTGCACCTCGCATGTCCGCACGGAAACGGAGTACTATTCGAACAGCCTGCCCAGGAGGCCGGAGAGCTTGCACAGCCACGACGTGTGCAAGCACATTACAGAGTGCTCGGAGCTCATCACGGACAGCGTTCCGCTGGACTTTACCCAGTCGCACTTGCTGCCGCCGCCGAGTGAGTACTGCAAGAACGATGACAACGAGGAGGAGTACTACGATGATGAGGATGAGGAGGATCATCCCCATGAGACGGAGAGCTACAGCTCGGAAGTTTGCCTGGAGCAGGCAGCGGCAGCTCAGAACCGGAGGATGTCCATGATACCGCAAATGATTGATTCCCCCTTCCGGCGCGATGACATCCGGCGGCAATCAATGCCGGTCTATGGACAAACGGAGAAGCTTATCGATGGCTTTGGGCCGAGGACATCGTTCCGAAGGCGCGATAAGGTCAGCTGCTTTGCCGACGAGCCGTTGATGCCGCCGGCATCAGCCTCGGTGCGAGATCAGGAGCAGGAGATCTTCATAGACTTTAAGCCGCATGTCTCGCCCAAGCCGAGTCCCAAGCTGCAGCTGAAGCACCGGAAGCAGCACAAGGCGGAGATAGCCATGAGGAAGATGCAGCAGCAGAGAATGGCCCAGGCGGCGGCCCTGACCCTGCCGAAGCCCAAGCCACAGCCATCGCAGCCTCAGGCACTGCCAGTCGAAGTTGAGGTTAGAAAAGTTGGACTTGCGCCCAGCGACGACGACGACGAGGAGGAGGAGGAGGAAGAGGAGGAGGAGGAAGCCTCCGAGCCAGAGCGAGAGGAGCTGGACGAGGAGGAGATTAACGAAAAGCTGGACCTGGATCATCCAGAGGATGAGGAGCCGCTCTACGAGAACATAACCCCATGCAACTGCAAGGTGGAGCCACAACATTCAGATCTCGAGGATCTCCAGGACAAGCGCTCTCAGTTCCGCAAGCGTTCCGTTAGCCTGGACGATGATGACACTGCTGGTGCTCCTCCTCCGTCTGCGTCCGGCCTGCGTCTGCCCTCCACGCCGGCCAGTCCCTGCCGGGAGGACCTGCTGCTGGCCAATGTCTCAACTTATCCATCCTCAGACTCGCTGGCCAATGACAATACCCGCGACCATTCCGACGGCATCTGGAATGAGTCGCAGGTTACTGTCTTGACGGCCGAGCAGCGCGACATCTCCGATGGCTCCTACAGCTCCAACTTACTGCTGACCCCGTCCTCGAAAAGGAAGAATCTGCTGCTGCAGCATCAGCAGAGAAGCTCTGTGGATACCGATGCCTTGGATTTTGAAGAGCAGGTAGGAACTAGTCGAGGGTTTAATGATTTTTTGATAAATCTCAAAGATGTTTTGCTTCTTTAGAGTCCCACCTATGGCCTACAAACACTGCCAAAGATTGTGAGGACGCCCACGCCAACTACATCGCGACCCGCCTCCACTCAACCCTTGATACCGCCGCCAGCTATAGCTGTCACACCCTCAACGAGCCATATTCAGCCAGTACTGGACTCCGCCATAAGCTCGCCCCTGCCCAAGCGAAGCCTGGTGGCCAGGGGCTCGGTTCCAGATGCCCGACAGCTGATGTTTATGGGAGGAGCAGCCAAGCAAAGGTGGTTAGAAGGAGGTTTTCCTTCATCAGAACACCAGAAAGTGTATTAATTCTTAAAATTAATATTTTTCTTCATCCAATTTAGACACTCGGATGCGTCTTTTCTGCCAACCAGTGCGGGTGGAACCCGCAGTGCCGACATCTCGGAGTGCAGCACAAATACAGATGAGTATGCCACCTGCACGGACACCTCGAAACGTACACCAGGTATTAAGACACCGCCGACGACGACCAGTTCCTCGTCGACCACACAAGTTCCAGGTTTGGGGTTCCCCTAAAAATTCGTACTGTGTGCACTGTGTGTACTGTGTGTGTGCGTGTGTAGAAATCGCCTCGATCCACTGACCACTCACCACTTTCATGCTTACAGCTGAGTTAGAGTTAAGCCGCCAAATATAGCTTATAGATTGTAGACTCATCTACACATCCTCCACACCTCAGTCTCTCTCTTTCTAACTCTCGCTACCTGTCTCTCTCTCTCCTTAGTTTAATGTTGTTGCCTTGCTCGCCAATGCTTTAGCTGTGCCTCTTGTTACCTCCTTGAACATGTGACTAACTCAATTCTAACTCCTCTCTCTCCTTGACAGTTTCCACGCAAAGCTCGCAGCTGGAGAAGACGCATGCCGGCAGCTCCTTCGAGAGTGCCAGCTCCCTGTACTCCATGCGAGAGGATCTCCTGCAGCACGATGAGAAGGAGAGGCAGGCCAAGACCCAACTAAAGTCTCCAATAAGTGGTTCCGTGGCGGAGTTGACAAGAAAATCACCGTCGCACTCCATCAGTAGCACCACCTCCTCGGGCAGTTGTCCAGCCTCAAGTGCGGCCATCAAGTCGCCGGGCAAAGAGAGTCAACCCCAGACGGTGTCCAGCTCGATGGCGCCTCAAATGAAGATCAGCACGACGGAGAGTGTGCCTGTGGTGAAGCCCAAGCCCGATTCCATCTCCGAGGATGAGCGCAGCGAGGTGCGTTACTCCTCCTCGGGTTATTACGAAAGTCCCCACGACGAGGATGACGAGGAGCAGGTGATGCGGAGCAAGGCCCGACGTCTCCGTCACGAGGACGAGCGAAAGCGGCGCAAGACCAGCATGAAGCTGGACATTGAAAAGGAGAACATGAGGGCCCTAACCAGTCCCATTAAAAAGCCAGCCGCAGGAGGAGGAGTCGGAAAAGTCCAGTCACCAGAGCAGCCCAGCAACAACAATCTGGACAATGGGAGTCCTAGCAGCCGAATGAAGCGCTTCCGGCCCAAGATACGACGTCAGCTGAGGAAAAGCTCGCGCGAGGATATCCTGGCAACGGCAGCGGCTGCAGGACGAAGGAGTCGTACCACGCCACCCACAATTTTTGGCCTGAGCAGCGGCAGCGGGGACACGGAGCTCCTGCTAGATGCCAGCATGTCCAGTGGCGCTCTTTCAGGGACCACATCCATGTCCACCACCACAACCGCCATGATATCCTCTTCCCTTAAGCTCAAGGAAACCGTTTCGGAGACCATAGCCTCCTCGTCGTCACCACAACCAGAGGCCACGACCTCCACAGTGGCGAAGAAGCCCCATAGCTGTGCCACGCCCACTGCCCTGCTTTCGCCCAAACTGCCCACGGTGAGCAGCACCCAGTCCAAGTCCACATCGGACACGTTCCAGCTGAAGGCCAAGTCCATCGAATCCCTGCGCTCCGTGTCGCCTGGCTCCGATTCGGTGTTCTACAGCGAGGCCGATGGCAATGCGGCCAGTGCCGCCGATCAGAGTCACTGCCTCCACTGTGGCAAGGAAATGGAGGGCGGCAAGCAGCAGAGCCACCAGAATACCATCAGTGAGCTGGCCGGAGATTCCGTGGAATCGATACCCTACATCGAGCAGGACATTGTCAAGCCGCCGTCGGACTTTGCCGACTCGCCGGTGACCACCAAGACCACTCAGCGGCTATACAAGAAGATGGACAAGAGATTCCGGTCGGAGGAGCGGTACCATGGCGAGAGGGGAAGGCACTACAAGACCAGGCAGGAGAATATCAGAGCCAAGGTTTGAATATAGGTTTTTTAAATATATTAACATTTAAATGTATATTGAAAATTCCCTTTTATAGAGCGAGGAACGTGGAAGGGTTCCCAGCTTGCCCAACACCCCTGTGCTGCGTCCTGCTGGATCCAGTCCCTGTGTCCTGCCCGATATCAACACGGAACAGAGCCAGCACATTATCTACAAGGGACACTACGATGCTGGCCGCTACACACGACTCACCGACGATGATTTGTGGACTCAGTTGGATCATCAGTGCTTTGGTGAGTTGAGGGGATAATAATGGGGGTGTTGAAGAGAATATTGAAAGATATATTAGGGGGATATGGAAGATTATTTTGTAGGTGATATTAGAGGAATAGTGGATAGTGATGCAGATATTAAAGAAATATATTGAAGAGATGTTAAAGATCATATTGAAGAACATCCGTATATTAAAGAGTATATTGCGGTCGATATTGGAGAAAATATTTCAGGGTATATTAAAGAGAACATATAAGACAATTAACAAAAAGGATTCTAAAGACGATATCACAAAGGATATTGCAGGGTATATCAAATATCCCACAAATCTTTATTTATAAACGGCAATTAATTGTAAACTTCCTATCGATTAGCTCCATAATTTTTGATATTTCCGTTTCCAACGATATCTTCATCTCTTTCAATTGGTTTGCCAGATCAGTCTCCATCTTATTTAGCTTATATCTGTGTGCATTCCACTCCTGTCAGTAGGTTGTAAATGTTATTTAGTGACGAACGAGGATCTATCTTGTAATAAACATACGTTTAGGGGAATATATGACTCGACCACATTCAGCACTATGAAGGCACACAGCAAAAAAGTCATAAACTTGTACATTATCTCAGTAAAAAACGACGTCCACTGAAGTCAAAAGTTTCAAAAAAACTAACTCCGTTCTAATTTTCAATTTAACAAGTAAATTCAGTTCAATTCGAATCTATATTCTTTTCTGGGAATTTAAACCGAGACTTGTTCAGAATATAAATCGTTTTTTTTCCTAGAAAACTTTGGAATATAGAGCATTATCTGGGGTTATCTATGGTCAAGTGTACTCAGGAGTACTGGGAAAAAAGACAATAAAAGATTTTTATTAAGAAAGCCAATCAGTTCGAAACTATGAAACATATTCCCAGAAATAAGACTATGATTCAAATATGTAAGATGTATAAAAAATCAAATTCTCCTTACGAATTTTTGACTTGCTCCTAAACTTGATAATAAAATAAATAATTTGTTGAAGGACCCTAACCCTAAGAGACTCGAATTTTGTTAAATTCAGTGTGTTCTTGGTTTAAAGAAACCATGAAAATAAAATTTTATAAAGTGTTCTATTAGACCTTAAAAATGTAAATCTCTTTTTAAACATATTCTCAAACCTTAAATAATTCCTTAAAAATATTTCTCCCAACAGATCGTTCCCGAGAGCGTCGCGCTTCCACAGAGTCGGAGAAGGGCTTCCACGCCAAGTACCAGGTGATCCTGCACCGCCTCGTCCAGCGGCGCTGTACCCTGGAAATGTACCATCGCCAGAAGCACAATAGCTTCCGTAAGTCCCCGAAGCACCCTGTTCTTTTGCCCAAACAAAAATATTCTAATTTTGGCGCAACGTGCGTGCCAAGAGAGAGAGCAAGAGAAAAGCCCCAAAAAGTCGGAGAGAGAGTGAGCCCCTGTAGATAATGAATGGCGCTCCCTCTGACTTTTCATGACCGGCACTTGGCATACATAAACATGTGTGTGGGGAAAAGCGAGAAAAAAAAAAACACAGAAACACACAACTTGTAGTTTTGGTAGTTTTTTATTTTTTTGGCTCGATTATCGAGAATAGTTGAGGTGCGTGCTTTGTTGTGTGCCGACCGTAAAAAAGTCCGCAACGCGCTTAACATTTCGGTGTTTCGGTATTTCGAGTTAAACCCCAAATGTAAAGAGAAATAAGTGCGAAAAGCGTTGTGTTGTTTACAATAATATTATTTAGTATTTACACTTAAATCTAAGGCCAAATGATTGGTGGGTAAACACAAACAGACTTTGTCGCCGTTAAGGCTCTTCTTATTTGTTTTTTATTATTTTAATTAATTAGAATTAATCGCCTCGAATTCCGCGCCGGACTCGGTTCGCCGCAAGCTGGAGGAGGTCCTGAAGCTAATGCTCCTGGTTTGGGCACGCGAAAGTTTTGTGATATCCACACTTAGCAACGGTGCACATGGTAAATGATGTCCGGACGAGATCCGGAAATAAAATCACACAAATCACTTCAATCTCATGCTCGCTCTCTCTCTTGCTCTTGCTCTCTATAAATAATCTCCTTTGCATACGCTTAGAGAAAAGTTGAGGGGAAACTGTATACTATCTGTATTTTATTATTTTTTTATTACGTTTTATTCAGCCCCTTCTAAGGGATCTCTTTAATGAATTTTATAAAAAGAAGAAAACTTATCAAAAAAATACTTATGATTTTTTTAAGTGCAGAAAATATTAATGCTACTATATTTTTATATATGAACTTGAATATAAATCTGAATCGGAACATTTAAAAAATTTTTCTATGCTCAATATTAAAAAGAATGTAAATTTTGTTCATTGCCCAGATTAGCAATTGAGAATTTTAAGCAGAAACTTGAATTTTTAAACCAAAAATCTTTAATTTTATGCCATATTTTACTAACGTTTTCCTTCACTTCCTATTAACACATTATTTTAGTTTCTTTTTTAACCCTAAATATAATTATATTTTTTTAAAGTGCAACACCCTATTAATAATTTTATATTTTATTTCCTAGGCGTGGACAAAACCGTGGTGGTCAAAAGTGATTCTGGTGAGTTTGGCTTTCGCATTCACGGCTCCAAGCCCGTTGTGGTGGCTGCCATCGAGCCGGAGACACCGGCGGAGAGCTCTGGCCTGGAGGTGGGCGACATTATAATCTCTGTCAACGGGGTCCAGGTGCTGGACAAGCACCACACCGAAGTGGTTAAGATCGCTCACGATGGCTGCGAAAAGCTGGAGCTACAGGTGGCCCGCACCATTGGCGTTTTGATGCACGAACAGCTGGAGCCACCAAGTCAGCCGATCTTCAGTGGATATTTGTGGCGACAGAGTGGCCAGGCCAAGGGAGCTCCCAATTCCAAGAAATGGGTGCGTCGCTGGTTCTCCCTGAGACCGGATAATTGTCTATATTATTACAAAACTGAAGATGTAAGTATTTTATAATACTCCGTATGATTTAGCTAAATTTATTAAGCGATCTATAACCCATATCTTCCAAGGACTCCCAGCCCGTTGGCGCCATGATAATGGCCAAACATACGGTAGACCTCTGTCCTGTGGATGTGGGCAAGCCCTTTGCCTTCAAGGTGGATGCCGGCGAGGGTATTCCCATGTATGTGGCTGCCGATTCCGATGAACTGGCCAATCGCTGGCTCCAGCTGCTGAGACAGGCGGCCGCCCAGGACAACCAGTGGTTGGACAAGAGGTGAAGGACACTGATCTTAGAGAAAGGCAGTACAAATTTATACATGTTATTCTCTCACATCACTTCCTTCACAGTGCGAGGTGCTTGTACCAGAGTCCCAGCAACATTCAGAGGCCCGATTGCTTCGGCTATTTGCTCAAATTGGGCTCAAGGTGGTGCGGCTGGTCGAAACGCTACTGCGTACTTAAGGATGCCTGCCTCTATTTTTACCAAGATGCAAATAGCAAGAGTGCATTCGGTGAGTCACGAGCGTGAAGCAGGTGACTGACTGATTAATTTGATTCAATTTTCGTTTCATTTTACACAGGCATGGCCTGCCTGCACGGCTACAAAGTGGCCTCAATGTCCGCGAATGCGTCCGGCAAGAAGAACTCGTTCGAGATAATACCACCAGAGACGAAATTGCGTCACTATTTTTTCTGCACCGAAAGCGAAATGGATAAGAAGCGGTTGGTATTACTCCAAGAAACTATATATAATTGGAATAGGCTTTATTATCAAAGATCTTATATAAGGATCGCTTTAAAGCGTCGTCTCCCGTGATACAGAATAATGCCATATGTTTCTCTTGCGACTCTGCTCAGCAGAGAGAAAAAAAGGCTCTCTCGTTCGCAAAAGGAATTACGGGTTCCAAAGAGCAAAAGGAGAGAAAAGCTTAGAGATAAAAATTAGGGGAGTCTTTAGATTCTGATTTCTGAAGAAATGGCTTTTATCTTACGACTCTAATTTTTATTTGTTTGCTTTTCTTAGTTTCTTGAAACTTTTTTTTACTGAAAAAAACTTATAAATATTGTCCCTTTCCAGCTGGATATCCGCACTGGAATACTCCATCGACCGGTGGATCAAGTCCGGGTAACTAAGGTTAAAGACACGCTCCAGATCGGCTCTCAGCAGCCGGCTCAAGCGTCGCAGTTTTAGCTACTTTATGGACTAGACATTTTGACGGGATAATGTTGGGAGTTCCTTCGACTTGGAGACTTGGATTTAAAGAGGAAGCAAATTCGGCACTAGTACGGGTACTACCAAAAAAAAAAAAAGAAAAACAACCACACTTAGAACGTAAGCCAAGCAAACCAATTAGTTTTAGGCATAAATAGATGATTGCTTAGTCCAAGGAATTTAGTGGGTCATTCAAATCGGGTTTAAAACTATTTTGAACAGAGACGGCGTACGTACACATATATTATATACACTCGGAATATATATATACATATATAGAGGAATGCAATTGAACATTTTTGGTGTGTGTATTCTTGTTATATAGCTTACAACAACAACAAACATATATATACAAACTTATGTTTAGTGAGGTTGTCATGTCACGTATATAGATTATATATATTTAGCCGCCAAGAAAAGAATTAAAAGAGAGAGAATTGATCGTACAGCAGACCAAAAAATTGATTGTCTAATGTATATAGAAAAATTAAATTCAAAATTAAAGAAGGCAAAACACGATTAGGTATTCAAAAAGGCTCGAAAGCACGGCAATGCAAAACCCTTTTTAGATAAATGTCTATTTACAGCAACTCAAGGCGAGACCAACAAAATTCGGCATTAACCAAAGTGTATAGTTTGTTCCCGATTCTCTATAGCTGCTTCCATAAAAAACAACATTTTGTGAATAAAAAATAACAACGGTTTTCGTCCTTATTGGAAACGATTATTAGTTAGACACAATTACGATGTAAGCCAAGGATTAGTTAGCGCTTTTTTGATAGGTTGGATTTTTTTAGGGAACATACAACAAAAACACATACAGACACACATACAACGTTCACAGTAGATCAAACAATAATATTAATAGAGATTATAATTCAGAATCCAGTAGTTACTTTGTCGTATATATATATATAAAAGAAACAAAGATATGATCTTTAAGATGCTGATTTCCTGATTTTTTTGGGTCAGTGTTCAAATACCGAGATTGAGTGAGGATTGCAAACAGTTTTTGAAGCTTCATTTTTTGGTTTTTTTTAGAATACGTATAAAATATATATATTTTATATATTTTAAATAGAGATTTCCAATTTCAAGGCGGCGCTAAAAAAAAAACTAGGTAATACAAATGTATGCATTATGATTATTACTATTATTATATATGATATACACAAGAGACAGCCATTTTATGTTGTAAAGAGTCATCGAGACATGAAAACCAAAAAAAAAAAAAAAAGAACACTAAATAAGAGCTTTAATTATTAAATAAAGAATATACCAAGAACGAACTATAATGACGAAGGATTGTGCTGACAGGCCTGGGGGCATTGAAATGCATCTACAAACATCATTAATTTGGACCAACGATCCGATTCCGAATCGGATCCGACTACCTGCTGTGTGGTGCCAACGAAGCATTTCAAATGCGATCAATGAACCTGTTGCCTTTCGGCCCCTAGCTGCTGACCGGCCACATGTTTTACACAGAGTTTTTCAAGTAATTTATTTTCAAATCGTTGAGCGACGCAAATGCAAAATATGCAAGCAGAAAAATCTACTGTCAGTCGCAGATCACTGAGAGAAACAAAGAGGTAGGTATCGATTGTCTTGCCTTGCGAAAAATTTTTATTTATACATTATTTTTCCTTTGCTTATATTATCTTTCTGTTCCATAAATAAATGTATAATATTTATGTTACATATTTCAAACCACTTTTCGGGCACCTCATCTGGATATAAAGATGAGGGCCTGACATTGCTCATGCATAGGAGCTTAAAGATACATTAACTGCCCATCCCTGCTATACATTTATAAGTAATTCATTAATATTTTAATATAAAATAATATTTCAATATTTTTTTAAAAGATTTAAATATATAAAAGTAATAATATTAAAATAAAGGGTAATATATTTACAAGCTTGCAAAGCAGTGAAGGCTTCTTATTCAGCATCATATCCGTTAAAAAATAAATGTACTAAATTGTTTACCATTTCATAAGAGTTTACATAAACTCCTTAATAATTTTAAAAAAGTTTTCCCAGTACTTACTAAACTCAAATATTTATTTCTTAAATATTAACAATATTTTCTCCGAGTGCAATCATCAGCAGCAGCAAACAGTTCGCTGACGGAGGGAAGTCGACTGACGACGACGACGACTAGCATAACAATTCGCTCGCCCTATGAGGCAGCTACCGTTTTTCCTTCTTCTCTTCCTCCGCCGCTGCCTTCGCCTGTCTTTTGTGCCCCTCCTCCAGTTACCAGTTACCAGTTGCCAGTTACCATTTATCCAGTTACCAGTTGTTACTGTTTTCGCAGTGGCAGCCAGCCACAATTTAGTTCCACTGTGCAGCAGTGCCTTAATTACATGGCCCACGACCGGCTCTCTTTTGTTGGAGATTTTTCGGGGTTTCTTCTCGCGATCATCGTAACGATGATTATCATTAGCGCCCGAAACGTAACTCCCTCTCCTTTTTGGCTGTTACCTTTTTTGTTTCCTTCTTTCTTTTCCTTTGCCACTTGACCGCATTGATGCTGTACCTGAAGTTGCCAGATTGTTTAGACTGGAGTTTTTGAGGGGACTTAAGGGTTATATAAAGTTATAGGAAAGATCTTAAGGGTAAATTTATAAATCCAGACTTTGTTTAAACATTGTGAAAGAACGCTTTCGACGTAGATTTAAGGTGATTTTCGCTCTGTTACGCTATAATTCACAATGGGTTCTAGCGTAGCTATGGTGAAATCATTCTGCGAATGTTGTGTCGTCGTAAAAAAATAGGTGCTGGAATATTGAAATGACATTAAAAGCTTATTTGTTTTCTGTTATTAAAAAAATAATCCTATTTTTCTATGACAATCAAAAAACTAAATAAAGGTAACTATGAAACATTTTTTAAATTTTATTATTTTATTCAAAATTTTGTTAGAAGGATATTTATAAGCACAACTTTATTCCTAAAAAAATGGTTAAGTTTTCGCCTTAGAAAATAATTTTTTTGTTATGTAATTTTTGTTCAATTTCTGTCCAGGTACAACTTTTAGCTTTTCACTTTTTTGTTAATACAGGAGAAACCTATCATAAACATAAATTAGTCTTCATAAAAGTCAGTCTAGCGATAATTTCTTTTTCGGAATAATCGTTTTACAACCTTTTCCGCAAGAAAACCTTTTATTTTTACTGCCCACAAATTGGATGCAATTAATCCATTAGTTGAACTAGAGAAGTGCAAATATTTAAATAAAAATAGTCATAAATTAAATCATTGCTCTCTTCAAAAGTATATTTTACAGAAGAGCTTATTGTTAATGAGGCTGTATATCATGCATAACCTTAAGTCTGGAGTTATGTAAATAAAAATCAGGTGTCTTATATATTTCTAAATAATTTATTTATATAAGTAAAAAATACACTCTTGCCAAATCATAATGATATTGAAAAATTCTAAATATCAAATGTATTTACTAATTTTATATTCCATATTTACCTATCACTAGCATTATCGTCCTGGTATCGATCGCTTGCTTAATAAAACATTTGATACGCTTTAACAACCCTTTCTCCGAAGTAACCTTATCTCAGAAATACTTTCCGATTAGTCATTCCCCCTTGAACACGAGAAACCGCAACAATGACCCAAGAACAAAATACTCCCTCAACCGAGAAAAGGAATAACAATAAACGAGGGACTACCACTGTTACACCCTCCGGTGAACATATATATGCACCCTACTGCTGCCTCCTCCTCTGCCATAACGATCCGTGGGCAATCTGGCAACACCCGGGCAGCAGCAGTTTTTACCCTTCCAAACGAAAAAGCAACAAAAAAAACAACAACAAAAAAGCGGTCGGCAGTCGGTAGTCGGACGACGGTAAACAGGTAGCGCTCTAACTGACAATAACTCGTCGTACTCCGCCAGTCGCCGCTCTCGGTCCGTCCCCGAGTCCGTCAGTCCGGCCCGTAGCGTGCGACTGGCGGTCGGTTAGGTTGAGTTCGGTTCAATTCCTCTCAGGCACTGCCAGAAACAATCGGATAGTTTATAGCTAATAAGAATGGTTATCAAAATTTTCTTTAAATTTGTTTTAAATCATATTTTACTTAGAAGATACAAAAGAAATTCACTGCCTGAGCTCTGAAGCTATTTAACCCATTTTTAAACTATAATTCTGAAAGGGTTCTGGTGTAGTTTTAGTGAAATTAGTAATTAATGCAATACAAAATTTTAAAGCACTCTGTTGAGATAATATATATTTTTTTATAGTACTTTATTTAGTTAGTTTAGAAACCTTTAAATATAATACAATAAGGCTTAGCTGTGAAGCAATTGTAGCCACTCTTACGTTATAATTCTCAAAGGGTTCTAGTATTGTCTGAATAAAATCTGTTCTTAAAGGGTGTGTACTAGTACTCTTTATGATTATACCTGTCCCTCTAAGTTTTCTACATTTTTTATTTAACTTTAAGCTAAGCTCTGAAGCTTCTTTACGTTATAATTCCCAAAAAAATCTTGTTTTGTTGAAATTAGCTTTCGAAGAAGGTGTCAGATGAAAACCTATCACAAGCACTCTGTTAGTTTAATTTATAACTATATAAACGAAAAGAATGTCTTAAAATTATAATAAACAAATATCATTAAAATATTTTCCAGTGCACTAAGCTGGTTTTCCTGCTCCCGCTCGCTACTCGCTACTCTCCCTATCTCTCTCTCTCTTCTCTCTCCCAGCCCGTTTCTCCCACCTTTAGGGCTCTCTCTTTCCCCGTTCGGGCCTTATTCGACGGTTCGTGGCTCAGTCTTCGAGTAATGATCGTGGCCAACGCACCTGCGCGCGGATCGTGGATCGTTGATCGGGAAAAGTGAACTGCATCGCATCGTATGTTGCTCTCCCGCTCCCTCTATCTGTATCTTAAGGTGCTTGTGTGTGTGTGTGTGTGAGTGAACTTGTTGCCGCGAGAAAAGCGCTTTTCAACTGCAACTGACTGGGCTGGCTCTCGGCCTGTGTGTGTGGGAAGAGTTGGGGACTACTTGAGGAGCGAATTGGTAGCTGCACCAGCTTCAGCTCCTATTTCAAACAAAATGTAGAAAAACACATTTCAGCTGCCGTGGTTATATCTCGGTTCTCGTTCGGTTTCGGTTTTGAGGTTTTCAGTGTTCGGTTCGGGTTTTTCATTCGCCTGTATCTGTGAGATACATTCTCTGCTCGGCCTGTGTGTGTGTGCGTTGATTGTACGAGTTGTACGTGGTTTTTGTCGGTTTTTTTTGCTGGCAACTACTACGTGGTTTGTGGTAGCTGACTGCCGTTGATGCTGCCGCTGCTCCCGTAACCGCCCGCCCCCCCTGACGCCCCCTGTGCGCCCCCCCTCGAGCGATCGTGCCGTGATTTGTATCTCAAAATTGTCCCACTGCGTGTGTTGGATATTTTTTAATACACTTTTTATATCGCGTGTGCGGGGAAAATTAAAAAAAAAATATTTTCGATTTTTAAAATAGATATTTTAAAGAAAACTTGGGTGTTTACAATTTAAAACTCTGCTAAAAACCTCGATAAAAAAACTAATTATATAAACAATTATCTACATTTAAAATCCTTTTTTAATTTACAGAAACAAAACTTAAGGAAAGAATTACAAAAAATATCACAAATCAGTTAAAAAATAAAAAAACAAACAGAACCCAGTTCAAGTGCCTCTTAAAAAAAAAAATTTCTACCTTAAACAAAAACAAAAAAACAATGCCAGGCATTTTTTCAATGCTTAAAAACTAAGCAACAAAAAAAAAAAACCAAAACTTGTTCAAAAAACGCAGAAAAAAAAACTACTTTGGATACTTGTCAGCTCAGCTCTCAGGCTTACAGAGCCCGCAGGCTTTCTTCGGTTTAAGCCACAGGTAAGAACAGGCCTTGCCCACTAAGATGAACAAAACAGAAAAATTCCAGGCATCACTTATGTATTTACTATTATTTTTTTGGCCCTATGCCAAGCTAATTATTTTTGTTTTTTTTTTATTTTGGTATTTTTGCGTTGGCCAAAACCCCAGCGAGTAAACGAGAAAAATAGCGAGTAGGGAGAGAGATAGAGAGAGCCAGAGAGATACTTGAGATTTCTCAAAACCTGATCTGGGAGAGGAGCGGCGCGAGAGGGCCACAACGTTGGCGGTTCGGTTGGCGGACTGTCGACCGACAAGCGGCTTCCACTACAACTGCATGTGCCACTGTCATTGCCACCGAACTCAGTGTGGTGCCGCACAGTCCGCTGTGGAGTACGCCCCACCCCCTCCTCCCGCCCTCTGGAAAATAGTTGTTGCTTTTTTTTTCTTCTTTTATTTTTTTGCTGTGGCGCTCATTTCGACGCGGGACCGGGCCCGGCTCGAGCCGGACTCTACGAAAAAACCTTCGCTTGGAATTCTCTGGGTCTCCGCCTTGTGATCTTATGTTGAGGGTACTCACATTTTCTGGGTGGTTTTGTGAATAAAAATAAATAAGAAAGGATTTAAATATTAGGAATATGTTAAATATTAAATATTTTATGAAGTTATACTGCAACAAATTTCGGATTATATTTATTAATTAATTATTGTACGATATTATATAGTATAGAAAGTTCTAAATCAAGTATAATATTATTTTTCAAACAAAAAATATCTGCAAAGAAAAAGCATAAAAAAACGGAACTTATCTTAAAAGTTCGTATTTCTTATATTTAAGAAGTAGCACAACTTTTTTTAAAATCTTCTTCAAATCTTAAAAAAAATGTAAAATATAATTTTAAAAATTTTTTAAAACAATTAGTGGAAAAATAATTTATATTTTTATATTATTTGATTATATACATTTCCTTTTCTATTTTATAAATAGTCAACATTTCTTTATATTCTGTTGGAATTCTTGTCTACTCTCTTATTTTAATTCTGTAAAGAATCACATAATCTATTTTTTTTTTATAATTCTCTGGTAAAATTTTGGTTTCTTTTTAAAATTATGTAAATATTTTTTTAAATAAATTTTGTTAATATTTTTTGTGCGCTTCATTTAATAACAACCTTTCTCTAGGTCGTCTCCTTGAACTGTTGATCTTTCATTAAAATCAGAGTACTTAAGAATTCGTCTTGGAAACTTAGCCTTCTAGGTTTTTCCACCTCTGTTTCTTTTTTTCTCCTTTTTTTTTTTTATTTGTAAACCAGTTCACTTGTAGCCAGTGCCAGTGGCCACTGGTCGCTGGCCGCTCTCGCCATCTCTGTCGCTCCAGCCGCGACTTTGAATCCGGTTTTCGGTTTTCGGATTTCAGTTTTCAGTTTTGGGTCTTCGGGGTTCAGATACAGAGATTCAGATTCAGTCTGCTTCAGTTTCCGAGCATCGTCATCATCATCATCATCATCATCATCATCGTCATCTACATCTCTTGATTTCGTTTAAATGCTTTACTTTTTTCTTCTTACATTTTCCTTATTTTTTAAGCTTTTTTTTTTGGGTAAAAAACGCCTCCCGCGCTCTCACAGTCTTCAAAGTATTTTTTTCCTCCGATTTTTTTTGATTTTGGTTGCGGTTCTATAAAGTTATTGGCTTTTGTTTCGCCTCAGTGGAGATCTATTTGGGATTTGTTCATTGTCTCGGTTTATGGGGCTATCCGAAAATGAGTTTTTAGCATAAGAATGGGGAGTAAAAACCATAAAAGTTTATTGCATTTGATCGCTTTGGGTGGGTTTTCCTACTGCCTTTTCTTTTCTTTCATTTTTTTTTTTAGATTTTCGGTTGCAACAGCGGGAAGGGGAAACTCTGGTTAATTGCCTCAGGAAAATCGAACATGGAAATTAATTAAAATTAAGATCGTTAAATAAGAAAAACGTAAACTCGTGACAAAATAGCTGATGAATTTTAGTTGGCCATAAAGCGAGGCGCGGAACAATGGCTCGTTAGGGTTTTGCCATATTGGACACACCTGGTTTTTTTCTTCGTTTTTGGCACGTGTCTATAATTCACCTGATCCGACCAGTTCAGTCTCATCAATTTTGATGAGGAAATTAGATGTTGTCTGAGGGGAATAAGAATATTTGATTCTATTAACAGAACATAGATTCTGGTCTAGGATTTTTTATGGTATAAAGAAAATTGATTGAGATGATTATTGCACTCTTTTGGATTTTTGTTCAGGGTACTAAAACTTGGTTATTAATTAATTCATTATTAATAATGAAATATGTATTTTTGAACTAATAAATCGTGGTCTTAGTCTCACAAGCCTACTTAGCATAAACTCCTCTAATAAATAAGAATAACCCGCGTACAATGGGATGTCTGGAAAAAAGTAGCAATCACTTGAACAAAAGGCCTTAAGAGCTCTATTCACGGGGTGAAATTCTTGAATGGAAAAGAACAATATACCAAGAAATTTATGAAGAGATCGGCTTAGCATACAAAGTAGATTAACTGCAAGAGGGATTAGTGTTTGAGTCAAAGTTAAGTCGAGAAGAAATCTATTTCAAAAATAGGAAACCGGATAGAACTCGTGTTAAGTTAAGGAACATTGTGTTTCATTTGACTTGAAAATGAAGTTATATTTTAATTTGAGGGTTATATATACCAGACTTTATAGCAGATTTTGTATATATGATATATATATAAATATACTTTAAAATATATTTAAAAAACCTTATCAACGTATAACCAAAGATCTCTTTTCTCAATCTCCATTTTATACTTGAATTTAATCCCTCTGCCACATTCTGATTGCATCCTTTAACAACACAGAAATCTTTAGTCATAACTTTAAAGCATTTTCAATTTATGCTAACGACATTATCAATCGAGGCTGTAGAAGCTGTAGGAGCAGCAGCTGCATTCCCGAACCCATAAAACTTCATTAGCAGTTGAGAAAACATGGCCGCGAAATTAGCAAAGCTCTTTGAAATTAATGGCCAGCAGAAAGGCAGAAAGAGGCACTCCAAATGTGTAAATCTCATGGATATTAATCAAGAAAATTATATAGACAAGGCTGGGACAGCATCCATAGCACCCAAAGGAGGATCTCAACTTGTTTTTCCACCACAGGCCATGATTATGCTAGATTTTTAATAGCTTCGACTATAATCTCAGATGCTGATGCTGCTGCTGCTCTTGCCCCGAAAGGGTTTTTCAGATTAACGCATGTGAAGTGCAGGCAGCCGGGCAGCCAGGCAGGTCTTGGACTATAATTATAAGTCTCCCTCCTCCTCCTCCTCTCGGTTTCTTGATTATTAGCTACCTTCGCCCCGGCAGGAAAAATCGTATAGTCCATGTCCTGAAGGGATTAAAAAAAAAAAAAGAGAGAGAGTTGCCTGGCCAAGAGCATTCCGAGCTGCAAAACCGATCGGGGCGACCCTTTTTTTCTTATTTCTTTTTATTTTTTTGTACCCCTTCCCCCCTGGCTTGTTTATTGTTTTTGTTGGCTGGTGTTTTGTAAGCAAACTGAAGTTGAAGTGTAGAGGAGAACCCGGTAAGCACTCCTCGGCCCATGAGCGAGATATGGTCAGCAGCAAGGGAGGAGGCCCTGAGCTGATGAACTACCAAAATACCCTGGGGGTGGGTTCGGGGAGTATGTTTTTTTGGGAATAACGTAAATAAAAGTTCAAGGATGAGCTAGAGAAAACTTTCCAGGCTTTACTTAATTTAAAAAAATACATATAATAAAACAGTTGCCTAAAGAAGTAGGTTACTTATAAAGTAAAGTATTTTTTGAATAAAAATAAATACCAAAATGGAAATTATAAATGTATTTTAAAAGGAATATTTCGAAAAGTGATATACCCGAAAATAATTTTATTTTATTATATCGAAAATATCATAAAGTTGGATAAACTATGTTTTGAGTTAATATAAATACCAAAATGGATATTAGAAATAAATTTTGAAAGGAATATTTCGATAAGTAATAAGAACCGAAAATAATTGTTTTGTTTTATAGCGAAAATATCATAAATTTGGTACTTGAAATATAGAAAAGTATCAGAACTTTGAGATGAATGTTATTTTTTTTTATCTGTTTACTTATTATATAACCTCTTTATATTTATAAAAAAATTGTCAATATATAAAGCGAAATATCGATGGAGCCAAATTTGAAATATTGATATATTATCGGTATTTACGCAAAATATCGAGTAGTTATCCTTATACTTATACATTTCTCTTTAATATTTCTATTGAATCTCTTCTATAAATGCAGTAAACTATTACTAACTTAAGCAGCCTATTTTAATACTATTTTTAATACTTTTTTGTTGTAATTTTTTTCTTTACAACCTTTTTGCCAAGTGTATATACCCCTTTTGACACCTTAAAAAAAAATTAAGTACTGGGCAGTAAGACAGCCTGGACATTTCCATCGCAGGCCATCATCAGAGGGACAAACTCCCCTTCTACACCTCTCGTCTATCCACTCTCCGCGTTTTCTATACAAACACTAAATCCCAGTGTGTATGTGTGTGTGTGTTTGTATATTTTTCAGAGTTTTTTTTTTATCAACTGAAACCTTTTCACTCTGCGCTGTGCTGGGCCTCAGACTCTGATGTTTACACACAAAAACCCAGCCAACAAACGGACCGATCCCGGACCCAGGCCGCAGAAGAAGAAGAAGTAGGAGAAGCAGAAGAGGAGGGAAAAAAGTGGCAGCCAAATTGCTCCTCGATATCTTTTCTTATTTTTTCCTACGCCAGCAGTAGTAGTTGGTCTTCTGGCTCTTTTTATTATATGTACGATGCACTAGAAAAAATTTGAGTTATAGAAATAAAATAAATAAACTTAAATCTTGGAAAAATTTAATTTTTCTGAAGGTATTTTAAACATTTCTGTAAATATTTGTATTACAACTTATATTCCCCTGAGAAAATTATGCTTTTTCATAGAATTGAATAAGTTCTTTTCTTAAAATTCCCAACTGGTTTCGTACAAATTAAAAATAATGTTAAAGGATTCTCCGAAATTTGATAAAAGCATCATTTTTATCACTTGTATCCGAAAGCATAAAATTATGTGATTATTAAATTTCTAACTTAATTGTTGTCTTAAAATTCTCAACTGGTTCAGTACAAGTAAACCAAAAAAGATTTAGTGGTTTTAGATCTAATAAGTCTACATTTAAATATCACTATTTAAGATCACTTGCATCCATAAATCAGTCAAAGTTTATATGAAACCAAAAATAATATCATCCTGGAGTAACTATCTACATTTTTTACCAGTGCACTCATAGCCACAGTACACATATTGGGAATTTTTAAGCCTTTGGCTTCATTTGCTGGGCAACCGTTTGCGCAAACGCTCCGCTGCCTGTGTATCTGTAGTATCCGTGTATCTTTGTATCGCGGTATCCGCATCTGTATCGGTATCGCTATCTCACAACTCTCTCTCTCTCTTTCTTTCCCTCTCTGGTCTACGTGCCGTCGCTTTTGCGCTGATGATGTCCATTATTTACATGGATTTTTATTTGTTTTTCTTATTTGGCTTGACGTTTTTTTTTTTTTTCAAAAGTGCCGATGTTTCAAAAAGATAATGAACGCTGGAATTGTACATTGTATGTGCACAGAGTGTGGAGTGTGTGTGTGTGTGTGTGTATGGTCGTAAATGCAAAAGTGAGAAAACAACAAAGCCTAGAAAAAGTCTCAGAAAAAAATGAAATATGAAAACCAGAAACGGGTTACGGTTACACTTTCGAGGCTACCAGAAAAATACGTGAGCCAGAGTTGGGGGAGTTTTATTATTATTATTATCGATATGGGATCGTAATCGAATGAGATATTAGTGGCTCATCCACTGATCATATAAGGCGGATTTATTGTAACCCGAGTGTCATAAACAGATCAGATAAGCTTCTTTATTGATTCACCATATAGATAGTGAACAACGGGTTAGATTAGATATATATAGACGGAGGTAAAGTATGGGAGTTGAGGGCATTATTAAATTATTAAGCCATAAAAATAAGGATTAGTTTGGCATGTGCTTCTGAGGGAAAAGAAGTGAAGGTTGGGGCTTACGATACAATATCGGGTTGTTGAAAAATATATAAATAAATTTAAAAAAAGCTTTACTTAAATCTAAACCATATAATAAATATATTTACATATCAGATTTTTAAACTTTCACGGATTTTATTAAGTCCAAATCCCCCAAAGTACTGTAAGTCTTACAGACTATCACATTTTATACTAAAAACTACCCCGATAAGCCTCAAGATAAAACCTTCGTTCCCCAGATATTTAAATTATGAAATTATCAAGTTCTCCTCTAATTTTTTTTCCACTTGAACTAGGTGTCCCTCTTGCCAAGTCATTCCACTCCCTATAAAGCCATAACAATGATACTCATGATCAAGTCATGGTTCCAGCTACTTTATAGAGCTAATCTGACAGCGGGCACTCTCCGACAATGCCAAAAAAAAAAAAATTTATTTCCATAGATAAGAGGCCCCACAATAAACCCAGAAGAACGGTATTTCTACCCACAATGGGCGCCTCTTCAACTGCCACAAAATCTTGGCCAGATTTGTTTTTGTACATTTTCTCCATCTCTTGACTAATCTGTTGGCTCTTAATGTTGATCTTGATGACGTTGCAGCATTTTGCATTCAAAATCAACCGAGACAGAGAGTTCGGAGAGCGGGATTCTAGCAAAATGATAAGCAAAACTGTCATTGCCCAGACAGCAGGGTAATTTTTTTCTACCTTTTTTTACATTTTCTACCTTTGCTCAACTGGTTATAAATTTAAATGAGGTGCTCAGACAAAACGGAGAGGAGAACAGAGAACACGGTGAAAAAATGGGGTTAAATGTGTATTTAAATTATAATATTTTGTATCGGTTTTTTTTTTCACTCAAAATGTTGGTTGAATATTATAGTCAATGTTTGGTTTTTATTTGTGAAAATAACTTTAAGGTATAGGTTAAAAAATTTAAAACTACCAACTGACTTTAATCTGGGTTTAATTAATAACAAAGCATAAGCTACTGATAGTAAGCAAGGACCGTAAAATTCGAAATTTACATTATTTTATAATGACTTTGAGTATAAAGAAACTTCTATTTATATAAAAAATCATCCTTTTTCTTCTGGGAATCGCCTTTCCTTGTCTTAACATTTTTTATAGAGCATAAATATTCCAGATTCCTCTTTAATATATATCCTTATAATATGTGTTATAGTTCCTAACGAAATATTGAAAATATTATATGCAAATATTTGAAGTTCAAGTTTGTCTCTATTCCTTTTCTCCGTGCAAAAGCCCGGCTAAGGTCTGGGACTCGGACGCTCCACAAGTTTTATGGTTCTGGCCATCATTGTGATCATTATTATCTGCATTATTTTGTTATTATCGCGATGATCACGTTCTCCGCTCCGCTCGGCGCACTCAGAAGTCGAGGCTCCTGTTGCGTAAATCCAGTAAGCAGTCGGTCGAGTTCGGTTCGGTTCGAGTCATTTACCAAAAGCGACGGCAACTTGGCTGCCTGGCTGCCTGTATCTGCATCTGTGTGTGCGCGCTGTATCTTTGTATCTGGCAGTGGCACTGCTGTATCTGTAAGTGCCGTATCTGAGCCCCGGGTAGCCTGGTGTGCGTCAGTGTTTATATCGTTACTACTGTGCTGGCTTACTTGCTTACTCACAGCGGAGGCTGGTTTTGTTTTTTGTTTTTTTTTTTTTCGTAGGTTTTTAGACGCACAATCTTATCTAACCTGGCAGCGGCGGCAGCACCAGATCGCGCCAACTGCGACTCGTTTTCAGTTTGGTTTCACTCGCCGTCGTCGGCAGTCCGCCGCTGATAATAATAAAACAACAACAACAAAGGCTCAAAGAGCAATAAAAAAGAGCAGAATTCATATGGAAAAGTGCAGTGATAAACCATTTAGTTACCCTATGAAAATCAAGGTTCTCAGCCTAAGCCTATGGGTAAATTTTCAAGAAATTAAAGTGTTGCGTAGCTATTTTATAAAGAAATTAGCAAGTGTTGAGCTGTTTATTTACTTAATTTAGTGCAAGTGCAATGAAAGTCGGTTTATTTTGCGATAAGAAGTGCAAAAATAAACTTAAAGGTGTTGAATCACATTAAAAGTGAGTTATAACTTAGGGTAAGGGAAAATGTACTAAACAGATTTTTGGGACTTTTAAAGAAAGATTTATTTATTTTAAAGGTATAAATAAAAAATTTTAATATATAAAAAAAATGTTTAAAATGTTTTTGAGAAATTACTCTTATATATTTTGGAATATTTGGTAAACTTCTGGAGGTTAACTTTTTATGATTCTTGAGATTTTTGAGAATTCTAAAATAAAGATTAAAATTAAGTTCCTAAGGGAGAAGATTTAATAATGAAACAAGAAAGGAAGCTAACTTCGGCACGCCGAAGTTGGTATACCCTTGCAGATTCCAATTGTATAAATTATAATCTATCCCAATGTAATAAAATATGATATACTTTCATATTCATACAATTTTTACAGCTTTACATTTTTTTAAATTTTTTTACATTTTTACATGTAAACTAAAATGTAATTTTTCTCCACGTTTACCGATCGATTGTATGGCAGCTATATGATATAGTCGTCCGATTCTTATGAAATTTACAACAAAATTCTGAAAAAATATGAAATACTAGTGTATCAAAGTAGAAGAAATTATGTTGAAAACTGACAAAGCTATAATTTTTTTCTGAAAATTTTACGGCCGTTCCTATGGCAGCTATATGATATAGTAGTCCGATTTTTATAAAATTTTATCCAAAAATCTTAAATAATATAGAAAGCTTATAACCGAGAGTTGATCAAGATATGTTGAAAAACAGTGAAGTTATAATTTTTTTTCAACAAATTTACGGATCGGTTGTATGGCAGCTATATGATATAGTTGACCGATCCGGCTCGTTCCGACTTATGTACGAGTGAAAGTATACAGAAGACTATCTGCAAAGTTTCATTCAGATAGCTTTAAAACTGAGGGACTAGTTCGCGTATAATCGGACAGACGGACAGACGGACAGACGGACGGACAGACGGACAGACGGACGGACAGACGGACATGGCTAAATCGACTCGGCTGTTAATGCTGATCAAGAATATATATACTTTATAGGGTCGGAGATGACTCC
Organism: Drosophila punjabiensis; assembly: GCA_008042585.1. Lineage (NCBI taxonomy): Eukaryota > Metazoa > Arthropoda > Insecta > Diptera > Drosophilidae > Drosophila > Drosophila punjabiensis. The sequence continues at coordinate 51,109 of VNJR01010746.1, forward strand.
TTCACTGCGTTGCAAACTTCTGACTGAAATTATAATACCCTGCAAGGGTATAAAAATAATAAGGAAGTAAATAATATATTATTCCGTTTCAACTATTGTAAAAAATATATATTTCCTTGAAGTTGGTTTATATAAAATATTTGTATAGACGAGCTATAGTTCTTTTATTATAAAACACAAGTTTTCCTTGATTAAAGTTTATATTTTCAGTATCTAAACAAGAATCTTAACTCTTTTTGATTCAACAACTAAGGTTTTTAGCTTTACTTTCAAGATTATTTTGTTAAATTATGTAAAAATCTAAAATCTACTCAATAGGTAACAGTGAAATACTTGATAAAATATAACCTCAGCAGCTAAAAACTAAATATAAATCAGAAACGAATAGAAATTTCTACCAAGATCCCCTGCTCCAGTGGGTTTATCAAGCCCCGTTCTACCTGTAGCAGCTATAAAATACAACCTGGAAATAACTGTTTATTGCACTTGGAACGCAATTAAGATAAGCCTCGAAAAAAAAGTAGAAAAAAAAAACAACTAGAGAACCCAATTAACCTGCTACAATTAGCACGGCCAAGGCGTCTCCCCTAATTGTTATTTACTGCCACCTTACACCTTGCCAGCCCTAATTTATTTTCTATTTTCGTTTCCAGTTCTAACGGCATGTGAGAGGAGCCTCCACGATGCCCACGGAAAGCTCATCCAGCGAGATATCCGGCGGAGGAGGAGGCGGCGGAGCGATTCCCATGCTGCGTCCCTCCCGCATGGATCAGTTCATGTCCTCGGTGGCCGCAGCAGCGGCGGCCGTTGGTGGAGCGGCTTCGGTGGAGAGGAATGGAGCGAGTGGAGGAGGATCCTCCGATGGTGGCTCCCAGAACGGCGGCGATTCGCGGAACTCTTCGGCCAGCCGGATGTCGGCCTACGAGACACAGCTGGCGTATCAGCAGCATCTGGCGGGACTCCATGGTGGTCCGCCGGGGCCACCGCCGCCCCATCACCGAGAGATCTCCGCCTTTGTTCCGGTCCTGCCTACCGGCAAAGTGAGGCCCGGCAGTAATTCCAACTACGAAATCATCGCCATGATGGCGGACAAGCGCAAGGAGCTGGCTCTCCGGGAAGCAGCGGCTGCGGCTGCCATGCTGGGACGTGGTCCCGGCGGTGGCCCACCCGGTGTGCCCCCGCCGGGTGTGCTCTATGCCCCACCAGGTGTCCCACCGCCGCCATATCTCAACGGACCGGGACCCTCGCCCACGGGAGCCGGAAGCTTTCCCTTTCCGCCCGGAGCTGCCGCTGCAGCGGCGGCGGCTGCTGGTCTCTTCCCGCCAGGATTGGGACCAGGGATGCACGCCGGGCTGGACCGGCGGCTGCTTAGGGCACCGGGCCGGGCTTCGAGGCCCAAGAAGCAGTTCATCTGCAAATTCTGCAATCGGCAGTTCACCAAGTCGTACAATCTGCTCATCCACGAAAGGACGCACACGGACGAGCGGCCCTATTCCTGTGATATCTGCGGCAAGGCGTTCCGGCGACAGGATCACCTCAGGGATCACAGGTGAGTTGCGACTGATATTAAAAAAAATTGAAGAAAAAAAAGCCAAAAGGGGGAGTGTCTGCCTCGGTAATTGCCAGCCAGGCGGCTTCAGGCCTGCAGTTAAGTTTTAGATTTGATTTGGAAGCAAGAAGGAGACTCAAGGAATACCCTTAAAAGGAGGAATATATTGAGTATTTATGGAGATATATATAGATAATATTATTTACTAGTTAAGTAATCAAGGAAGTAATATTATTTGTTGATAAAATATTGAGTAAAAACTGTTTCCCATTTTCCTTAAGAAAATTATGCAATTAGATTTTGTTTAGATCCCCAATCAATATAAACCTTATTTACATATAAATCCTTTTCCAAAACATTTTTAAAAATTCCTGGAATATTCTAACCCTTTTTCCCCTAAGAAAGTAACCAAAAAAGTAACCTTTTCCGACTCTTTCTTAACCGAAAGAGTACAACACTTGACGCAAGTCAAGGCAACACACACCAAAGTTAATTAACTCTGTTTGGTTTTCCTTTTGGGGCTCCGCCAGCCAGCATTAAAGTCGAAGGGGAGTGCCAGGGGGGGAGCTATATGTATATAGGATCCCAGGTCCGATCTCCTCCGTACTCGGGCAGCCTCCGTCCGCCGAGCGTTCTGTCTTTTGATCGTTCGGTATCGGTCCATTTGTCGTTTGTTTGCTTTTTGCCGCGGGGCTAATTCTTCTTTTTCCATGGGAGAAGAATCTCGGAAGAGGCAGAACCTGTTTTCGGGTCTCCAGCCAGCAGCAGCTGCTGGCTGCCTCCGATGTGGCTGATGCTGAAGCTGAAGCTGTAGCTGATGCCGAGAAGATGGGGACTTCCACTGGGGGCCGAGATGATGCTGCTTCTACGGCTGCTGCTGCTGCTGCTTGCCAACAACAAGTGGACGTCATTGCCAAGATGGCCGCCATAAACATTAAAAATTAATGCAGGCAAAGGCAAGATCAGCATACAGAAACTTAAATACTCTTTATATTCGAAGTTTAAGGTTTTTTTGAGAAATAAAATTAAGGTAAAGAAGAAGTTAAACACATTTAAGGGTCTTCTTTCTTATTATTTGCTTTAAAAGTAGGGAAATTTTAAATAAATGAAATAATTTCAAGTGATTTCAGATAGCAAACTAATATTTTAAGATATTTCTAGACCGTTTTTAAATCGTTTTCGAATTCCCATCAGCATTTCCTTTATTTTATCTAAAGCTTTTTCAAAATAAAGCTTAGTTAGAGTATCATAAAGTCATCGTATTACTAAGTTAAATGTTTCCCGTTTTTGGCTTAAAGTAAATGCCACTTTAGAGCCACCATAACTGTCAACCTGAGCTGCCACTTGCAATTTTTATGCTACCAATCCACCCACACATTAACCTATAAACTCTCACCCAAGTAACCTTTCATCTTCCTCTCCCTCTCCCCAGGTACATCCACTCCAAGGAGAAACCCTTCAAATGCACGGAATGCGGCAAGGGCTTCTGCCAGTCGAGAACGCTGGCCGTGCACAAGATCCTGCACATGGAGGAGTCGCCGCACAAGTGCCCTGTCTGCAGCAGGTCCTTCAATCAGCGCTCCAACCTGAAGACCCATCTGCTCACCCACACGGATCACAAGCCCTACGAGTGCTCCTCCTGCGGCAAGGTCTTTCGCCGGAACTGCGATCTCCGGCGCCATGCCCTGACCCACGCCGTGGGTGAGGTCAACTCGGGTGACTACGTGGACGTGGGCGAGGAGGATGAGGCCAGGAATCTGAGTGGCGACGAGGAGGATTCGTTGCTGGAGGTGGATTCGCCACGGCAGTCGCCGGTTCATAATTTGGGCGATTCCTCCGGCGCTGGTGGTGAGAAATCCGAGTCGGAGCGGATGAGACTCAAGCGAAAGGCCGGCGGCATGGATCACCATCCGGAGGAGAGTGACGAGGAGTTCGATGACTACGACGAGGAGGAGGACCTGCAGGAACTGCAGGCCAGAGAGGGAGCCGGTGGAGATGAGGAGGAGGACTTTGACCCCGAAGATGAAGAACGGGCAGAAGTGGCCTTGGTGGCAGCTCGTTTCCAGACAGGCAAGGCTTCCGCTACTGCTGCTACTGGCAGTGATGCCATCTCCTCCGGAGTTGCCTCGGCATCTTCCAGTGCCTCCGGCAAGCCGGAGCGACAGGGCGTGACCCACTGCCACCACGAGGGCGGGGAGACCTACACGATGAGGCCACATGGCGAGAAGCACCTGGAAGAGCCGCCCGCCAATCCTGGTCTCTCGGTGCCACCTTCCTTTGTGCGATATCCGGCAGGAGCTGGTCCACCTCCTCCGCCTCCGCCCCTGGGACACCCACACTTGCTGCCACCCAATGGCGATCCCTATTTGCCGATCCTCCACGTCCGCCGCGATCTGCACCACAAGAGCCTGAACCTCTCGAAGGCTGCCCCACCGCCACCGACTCCTCCTAGCATCAGCATCCAGCCCGAGACGAGTAAGCCACCCAATCAGCCGCTGCACTCGCCGCACGAGGCGATGCCCAGCTTCCTGGGTTCGATTCCCATGCGAAAGAGGATCCTTCCGCCGCCGCCACCACCAACCTTGGACCTGATGGATCCCCAGCAGCACCATCACCATCACCATCATCCCGGCCTGGGAGGTCCCAGGACCTTTGTGGATAGCCCGGGTATATATGCCTTAAATATGTCACGACATCCACCGAGACAGCTGCTGGGAAAGCCGCCCCCAAGCACGGAAACTAGCTCCGAGAAGGGAGCACCACCTGGAACAGGTGCACCACCTGTGGCAGCCCCACCTATAGCACCACCGCCAGCAGCGCCGCCCAGAAGGACAGGATTCAGCATTGAGGACATCATGAGGCGTTGATACTAATTTAAACTATTAGAGAGGCCACAGAAGTTGCTGGGATTTTTTTTAAAACCATTCAAAAATGCACAAAATATTGTATTGCATACTTTTAAACACCAATTGAAATGGTTTCAAATCTCCAGCAATATCCGTGGCAGCAAACTTAATACCATAAAACATGATCTGATCCATATAAACCATGTTCCCGATGGCCTAAGCTTAAGGAAATAATTCCGAAGCACCTAACACTAATTTAGAGCTACGTTTTAGTACATTTTAGTACAATGTCTCTTAGCAAGGCAATAGACCTAAACTAAGTAATAAAACTTATATATGAAAAACGCATTCCCTAAGCTGTAATTGTAAGCGTAAGGAAACTGAAACTCTGTTGTTGCATTTTATAGAGCCCTTAAAACATATATATATAGAACATCTATATAAGTTAGGTGTTAAGTGACTTAGCTTAAATCTGACCATTTAAATGTTTAAGTACGAGAGTCTATCGCTTAGTTTTTTAGTTATTTTCAAGTGTATGCGAGTGTGTGTGTGCCTGGCCCCAACAACACTAAGTGTTGCTGTTTTTTCGAGTGGATGCCAACTTTTAATTTATGTTTCCTTATCCCGTAAGCTAATCTTAATTGAGAGAAAAAAAAGGAAAAATCGTAAATCGATTTTGTCTGAAGGGAAAAAAATGGTTGAAAGTAAAAGTAAAAACAAAATCGAAAATCGTAACTAAGCAACATTCCAGTTGAACTTTATGTAATTTAGGCTTAGTTTATGCGTAAACCTTTTTTTTAGTAAGTAAGTGAATTTTATAAGTATAAGCATTCCATTCCATGGTCTTCCTTGAATTTTAAATGATTTTTATGCAAACCATATAGCGAGTTAGTTTTATTACAAATAAAGATTGCATTAATATGGAAAAAGTTTGGAATTTTATTGAAGGAGGTTTTTTTTAATATATTTTTTTCTGAATTTATTATTATTGATTTATTTTTACATTTGTAACAAGTGCACGGCGACCGTGAATACTTTATATAACAATCATTTCAAAACTACAGGAAATGCTTCTTTTTTATCTATATTTTTTTTTATACAATTATATTGAATAATAGGAAAATATATAGTAATATAACATTCTCCTGATTTTCTATAATTCTGATATAAAATTTTTAAAGTTATATATATAAAAAAAACATTTGAGAAACATTCTTCCCCTAAGAGAACTTCAAGGTCTCTCCCCCAACTAAATTCCACTTGATTTTATTAATTACCAATCTCGGCAGTTTATTTCCCATAAAAGTTTTTCTGATCTTAGAGAGATCGCTGTCAAGATCGAAAGGGATCTGCGTGGTGTTGTATTATAAAACAAGAAAGGAAGCTAACTTCGGCACGCCGAAGTTGGTATACCCTTGCAGATTCCAATTGTATAAATTATAATCTATCCCAATGTAATAAAATATGATATACTTTCATATTCATACAATTTTTACAGCTTTACATTTTTTTAAATTTTTTTACATTTTTACATGTAAACTAAAATGTAATTTTTCTCCACGTTTACCGATCGATTGTATGGCAGCTATATGATATAGTCGTCCGATTCTTATGAAATTTACAACAAAATTCTGAAAAAATATGAAATACTAGTGTATCAAAGTAGAAGAAATTATGTTGAAAACTGACAAAGCTATAATTTTTTTCTGAAAATTTTACGGCCGTTCCTATGGCAGCTATATGATATAGTAGTCCGATTTTTATAAAATTTTATCTAAAAATCTTAAATAATATAGAAAGCTTATAACCGAGAGTTGATCAAGATATGTTGAAAAACAGTGAAGTTATAATTTTTTTTCAACAAATTTACGGATCGGTTGTATGGCAGCTATATGATATAGTTGACCGATCCGGCTCGTTCCGACTTATGTACGAGTGAAAGTATACAGAAGACTATCTGCAAAGTTTCATTCAGATAGCTTTAAAACTGAGGGACTAGTTCGCGTATAATCGGACAGACGGACAGACGGACAGACGGACGGACAGACGGACAGACGGACAGACGGACAGACGGACGGACAGACGGACATGGCTAAATCGACTCGGCTGTTAATGCTGATCAAGAATATATATACTTTATAGGGTCGGAGATGACTCCTTCACTGCGTTGCAAACTTCTGACTGAAATTATAATACCCTGCAAGGGTATAAAAATCCACTGACTCACTCGCGATTTGGGGCCATCAATCACACAGACTCAGCCGGCGGCCGTAATAATACTTCGGACACGTTTCGAGGCCCCTCACCTCACCTTCCTAGACACGGCAGACACGACAGTTTGCGGTTTGTGGCAACGCCTTTAACATTGACTCTCCGGCACATCGATTTAGAGAGAGGTGCGGGCGGGCGGGACTAGGGACTGAAATCAAGTACGCGCCACTTGGACACGTAGAAAGTTCAATTAAAATACCACGCAAATTGTCATCATCCTCGCCGCCAGTTGGGAGTTGTGCGTTTCCTGGAATGCCGCCCTTTCCGCCAAATATACGTACTTTTTCCCAGCAAATGACATCAATTTCGGACTCAACTATAAAATAATTCGCCAAGTTTCTCCGCCAAGATGATATCATCTCGCGTCCCAGGAAAGCACGTGATTTGTTTGCCAAATAAAACCAAAACGGTGCGTGAGAATGGTCTCGGATATTACCACTTTTTAACATTTGCCGCGGAAATTTAATGTTTTTTATGCAACAAGAATTGCAAATTGTTGAAAATTGTTTTAAAATTTAAACCTCGAAAGAAACTTAGCATAATATATATGTACACATTAATAAACAAAAGAATAAGAATAAGAATCGAGAAAACTGAATAATCTAGTTTAAAAAATTCATCATGCATTCAAAACGGTAACTTAAATCTTTTATGATCTTTCCAAATCCTTGATCATTGATCATAACTTAGTCAACAAATTATGCTGTGGCCATGACATGATGCTGATTAAGAATATATACATATATATGATTAATGGGGTCAACAATTAGAAAAAGAGAATATTAGAATTAATTAGCACCAGGTTTACAAAGTTATATTAATTAAATCGAAACAATATGATGATTTTCTAATGCACTTTAAAATGGCCTGCATTTAAGCTTTCTCTTCAAAATTTTTAAATGATGAATAAAATAGTATAAGTTATTAGACTTACCACTTACCAGCCAAACTTTGATTTTAGCTCTGTAAAATAGATAGGAAAATATAAGTTCATTAAAAAAATGTATTATTTCATTTTATAATTTTTTTTAAATATGTTATTTTGAACAATGATATTTTTATTTCCTATTGAATTCATTTTCTGTAAGATTATTTCTCGATCTTCATGTACAGTATATTTTACACAAGCAAGATATTTTTACAGATACAGAACCTCATACGAAACAGTGGCGCCCCTCAACGAATAGTTCCAAAAAATAACACCAGGTCTGGGGAGTTTAGATATCTGAAAAGTGGTGAATTTTGTATTTTCAAATGAAAACATAAATAACGTTATTTCCATAGATAAACCGTTTTTTTTTACGATATTATTTCTATTTTGGAAAAAATACAATATCTGAATTAATTTTAATACATAAGGTTCTGTTTGAACTTAAGCTTAAAACCACTCTGAATGTAATTTTATTCTAATTCCTTGAATAAAAAGCAAAATTTTCAAATATCAAAATATTTTGTTAAATAAAGCAAAGTTGAGTATAACCGACTTTGAGATAACCGTTATCCAAATCATTGAAGGTGATATAATAAGAAATAACATAAGTAATTCACTTTACTTAAATATGTTTAAATGTATGAAAAACCTAAATAAAGAAAGGTGGAAGCCTACAGAAAGTGTTGCCAAATTAAAGCAAATGTTGTTTGGAACAGGAATAACCCTCTCTAATAACTTCCATGTTTAAGATCAAATTTCACATAAATTTCAGCACCGATCTACAAGATTATTCAGAATCAAACAAACTGAAACCTTCCACCCACAACTTAACAGCGTTGCAGCCATGTTACCAACAGCAACAGGTTCTATAGCTACCAAGCTTTTTTGGGCTCCGCACTGCACTGTTAGCATTTCGGCCAAGGTAACTGGAGAGTGTAACTGGCGTTTTGGCCGCTCGCTCGCTGAGCCGAAAGCTGCGCTGGTCTTTGGGCTCAATGCGATTTTTCAGCCTCTCCAGCCAACTCAATGCGCTCAGCGGCGCTCATTGGGGCTTTTCGTCAGTCAGTTCGGTTCCGAAGGTGTTCGCTGTTGGACGTGTTCTGTGCTCGTAGTCGCTCGATCGCGGGAAAATAGCGCTAACTTATTGATCTCAGAAGGTGGCTTTGTTGTTGTCACGTATACGTACAGTTGGTCGTTCGAGTGTGTGCGTAAGTGTCTGCGAGAGTGTGATCGCTGGCTGTGTGCTGACCGCGCCTTAAAGCGTTGCGACGCTTCTTAAAAAAGCTAAAACAAATCTTATTTATAAATTATTAAAGAAAGTGTTTTAATAAATAAACAAAAATATAAAGAAAAGAGTGCTTACAAAGTGGAAAAATTAAGAAGAAAATGCAGAGAGTGAAAAGGCAAAGCTTTGGGCCACTAAAAAAGTGAGGTTGTGTTGGTGCTTTGGCCAAAAAAAAAAAAAAAGTATTACCAAACACACCAATACCTGTAACAGCGCAAAAGTGGAGTGTACACAAAGAAAACATACAAGAAGCCGAGAGCATTACGGCCTCAATTAAGGTCCAAAAGGAGACAGGATTCTTGTTTAAAATTCTACGAAATATGGCTTTCAAATGTAAATGATTTATGTATATATTTTGGAGGCAGGTTGTGAGTGTTTTGACCGTTAAATTTGAGCTGAAGAGAAGGCCAAGTTTGTGAGATTTGGTTTGAAAGAGTTTGGATTCTTGGCTTGGCCAAAAAGAGGCAGTGGAAGCTTTACAGAATTAATAACAGTGTTAAAGCTGTTTATATAAAAATATTAATAATAAAAAAACAACTTCATGTTTAACTTAATAAATATTTATAACATATTAAAGTAAAAGGAACTAAATAAACGCATTTGCAAATAATATTTTATATTTACTTTTTCCTGACTGTCTTGCCAAGCCGATTGAAACCGGTTTATTGGCGTTTTATTTCTTATGTGTTCTTTGTCAACATAAAAGACTTAGTCCTAGCATTTGCGTAATATGAAATAAATACCAGGAAAATGTAAAAAAAAAAATAATACAAAAATAAATTATGAAAATAATAGAAAAAAACATTAGGTTCTTTAAAGATTTAATGAAAAAAGAAAATCAACCTCTACATTATTAATATTTCTTAACAGAAATATTTATAAATCTTGCTTTATTCATGACTTATTAAATACAAAAAAAAACTTCTCCATTTGCCATTCATAATTATATATTATTAAAATATTTCTAATATTCCTTTCACCATTTAATGATATAATTTTGTAATCTTGCTTTAAAGTCTTTCATTTGGAACAATCATAAAGCTATGATTTTTTTTTCCTTTGCTTCTTTTCGGTTCAGCGAAAGAGTGAAAAAACCATCGGAGTATAAAGATTTGGATCCGAAAAAATTCTGTTAGCTGGCTGCTCTGTTTCTCTGCTCGTTTTGCACGCTTTCTTGGCAACTAATTGCACCATCTATGGATATTTTTTTACTCTATTTTTCCTTTTTTTTTTTTATTTTGCGTTTTGTTTGTGGCCAATAAACTGCAACTGCAACTGCAACTTTTGAGCCCCGATGCGTTCAGCGAGCCGCAACGTTGAGTTGGTTGCACTTGTTTCCCGCCAAATCCCCCTCTCGACAGGTTCCTCTCTCTCTCTCTCTTGGTAGTTCCTCTGGCTACTTCCGCTCCGCATTACTCATCCGACGGGTAGCCGATGACGCGTTGCCCCTCCCTCTCCGGCAGGCCGGAAAAAAGTGAATTAAAAGAGCATTTTCGCCAAGAGGAAGTGGGGCATTATCAATCAGTTGGCTTTTAGATAAGAGGAAAAGGAAAAACAAGTACAAAGGAAGGTGCATTTTCTAGGGTCTGTAAACCCATATCTATAGCCATATATATTTTAGAATTTGATAAAACAAAAAGCTCTAGAGACTGAGGTCATACTCAGTCATTACACACATTATTATTCTTTAATTTATTTAGTTGCTTGGTGAAATAATATATATTTAAAACTTTATTAACAATTTCTTCTAGTTCCATTAAAAAATTCAATACACCCAAAAGAATACATCAATAATAATGGGAATGCAAAACTCGCAGGTCAAGCTAATTAACATTTTAGCGTGCCAAGCATCATCAATGACTGTAGGAGAGATAAAAACATACATATATGGCAAGAGATATAGAATGAGATGAGTATTCAGTAGTATTAGTCATTGAAGCCGGCAAATGACTAACAAAAATCTAGTTAAAATTCTACGTAAATCAAAGCAAAACGGAAAGCAACAAATTGAACAATGATGGGAGCTCTCTAACAACCATAAAATTGGTTAGACAATTGTAATTTATAACAAACAATTTCTAGTGCCAACACGGGTTTGTTGAACTCTCTTTTTGGTTAAAACGGAAACTAAATTAAATTGCTGTAAAATTGACCAAAAAACCAGCTGCACAGCGGGGGGATAACCCTTTCACACGAAGAGAAAGCTAAATTAGACTAAGAACTCAGGCTGTGGGAATTGAAACTAAATTTGAAGAGCGGTTAAAACCAGTTTAAAATTTGGAATACAAAAACTAGAAAAATATTAAGAAAATACAAATATGTATATCTAAAAAGAATTTAGGAATATTCTGCATATTTTCTGATATATATTAAAGCTAGTAATTTTTGTATCTTATCTTATAATTTTCTATATAAGCCATAAGCTTTTCGTTAGTATAGAAACAAAGAAAATGTCAAACGGACACGTATTCCAAAAGAAATCATAATATAATTATATAGAAATCTTACATATACAAGAAATAAGCCTATAATTAAAGGTTATACCATGAACTAAGTTTGCTGTATGATAATTTCCTTATTTATGACTTGAGATTTAGTTTTATGAAATAAAAACTCATATTTAAAAGTTCCTTGGTCATAAAAATACCTCAAAATAAAAGACATTTCAGGCTAAGTGCATTTATTTAATTTATGACAAAAGGCGAAATGCCAAAGCACTATCTGAACCGAAAACTAAAAAGTTAATAAACCCATAAAAAGGAAAAAAGACAATAAACGTATTGAATGCACTTCAAATGCAGTCACGGCAACCGCGAAAGCAACATTTCAGCCGGTGACGACGCCGTTCAACGACTTGCATCGCCTGCAGTTGAGTCACACGTCCGAGATACAATATACAATATACAAGATACAAGATACAATCCACACACGCACCGTTGTCCCCCCTGGTAGAACCCGGCTCTCTTGAAGCTACTTTGCATATTCGATACATATGATATGCTGGCTATCGGAGAAGTTGGGGCTACAGAGAGAGAATCTGTTTTTGAAATAATCTAATTTTAGTTTAAATATTAGAAAAAATATAAAAGAAAGATTCTTAATTTGTTTCAACACTTTCAAAATTATCATGTTTTTAACTTAGCTATGTACGTACTTATTATTAATATTAATTTCTTTGCAATAAATTATTTAATTTATTGTTCAAAAGGCAATTAAAAAGGGGTTAGAATATATTTCAATACTCCTTAAAAAATATCCTATTCTTTTTTTTAAAGCAGAAATATAAATATTCATATTACTTTGTTCGAAATTATATCCTTATATTTTAACACTTGTAAAGGAATTAAAAAGACTAACAATTTATTTAAAAAACTTAAAAAACAAGAGTAATTATTATATAACTACAACTTATTAACAACATGAAAATGACTGATCTTAATGAAGCATCCAAATTTCTCTCAGTGCATATTGGAGGTGGAGAAAAGTTTAAGGTAAAGCCCGCTAAGTCGAAGGTGGAAATGCTTTCTGCTTTCTTCTTTCTTCTTACTACGCACACGTAATCGAAGAAGAAGCAGCGAAAGAAAGGCTAAAGAAAACTGGAGAAAAACTCACGAACTTAACTTGCGGTGCGTGCGTCGCTCTCTTACTCTCTCCATCTCTCTCAAGCTTTGCCTCTCTCTCTCGCTGGCATGAATGAAATGCCTACACATTTACAGTTATTTTACAAGAACTTTTCGGGGGGAATTCCAGCAACAACTCCCAAATAATTTACATGTTGTTGTTTCTGTGTGTGTTTTTTTTTTGTGTTTGTTTGGTTTGCCTTATTTCTTTTGTTGTTCCATTCGTTGCCTTTGTTGTTGGTTGCTTGGCGTCCGCTCTTTTCCCATCTCTTTCGCTCTTCCTAGTGGGGTAATGCAAGTACTAAACCCTCTCTGGAGTGTCAGTCGCTGCTAACGGTTCTTTGCGTATGGACGTGTTTTTCGAAAAAGAAATAGGAAAAAATAAAGCTAACTCAACTGCATAGGTATTCGTTATAGTGTGTGTGAGTGTCAGTGTGTTGTGGTTGGAAAGGTGTTTTGGTATGAGTTTTGTTGTTGCTCTTTAGCGGCTTATCACAAAAAATTGTTAACAATGTTGGCAGTACCGACCAAAATTCTCATGTTTCGGTTGGGAAATCTTCAGAGAAAAACGCACAATTGAGCATCAGTTTTTGAGGGCAATGAAAAACATGGAAAATTTGTTAACACAACACCTGAAAAGTTTGGTTTTTAAACTTGGAAAACATTGGAAACTCCAACAAAATTGGGGAAAAAAATTAAAAACGTGTTAATGAATAAAAACAAAAAAACTAAAGTGGAAACTAAGTGAACATTAGAACTTTACTTAAAGTTTTAGTAATAACTGCTTGGGAATTATAAAGAAAACTGAATTTAAAATGTGAAACATAAGTATTAAAGGCATACAAAATGCTCTAACTTAATATAACATTTCAAATTCAACTACCTTATGTGAAAACTGTGAATTTATTAAAAACAAAAACAAAGAATAATGAATTGCTCGACAAATAAAATCTATTCCTAAATAATTGAACCAAATTAATACAAACAGTGAAGTTTAATATCTTTGATAAACTCTAAAGACAACACATAAACCATTTTCTTTATTAATAATAACAAGAAGGGAAGCTAACTTCGGCACGCCGAAGTTGGTATACCCTTGCAGATTCCAATTGTATAAATTATAATCTATCCCAATATTATATAATATGAACTACTTTTATATACATAAAATTTTTAAAGTTTTACATTTTTTTACATTTTTTCACATTTTTACATGTAAAATAAAATGTAATTTACATCCACATTTACCAATCGTTTGTATGGCAGCTATATGATATAGTCGTCCGATTCTAATGAAATTTACAACAAAATTCTGAAAAAATATGAAATACTAGTATCTCAAAGTAGAAGAAATTATGTTGAAAGCTGACAAAGCTATAATTTTTTTTCTAAAAATTTCACGACCGTTCCTATGGCATCTATAGGATATAGTAGTCCGATCTTTATAAAATTAAATCCGAAAATCTGGAGTAATATATATAGCTTATAACCGAGAGTTGATCAAGATATGTTGAAAAACAGTGAAGTTATAATTTTTTTTCAACAAATTTACGGATCGGTTGTATGGCAGCTATATGATATAGTTGACCGATCCGGCTCGTTCCGACTTATGTACGAGTGAGAGTATATAGAAGACTATCTACAAAGTTTCATTCAGATAGCTTTAAAACTGAAGGACTAGTTCGCGTATAATCGGACAGACGGACAGACGGACAGACGGACAGACGGACAGACAGACAGACGGACAGACGGACGGACAGACGGACATGGCTAGATCGACTCGGCTGTTGATGCTGATCAAGAATATATATACTTTA
>VNJR01010747.1:0-88774 GCA_008042585.1 Drosophila punjabiensis
TCGATTTACGAACTAATAAGGCATCAAACTTTTGGGTTGTGGCTCGCTTTCTACCCCGAGTTTTCTTTCTGTCTGTGAAATGAAGGGCCGAAAATACTTTTTATGCTGAGCACTTCATAATCTGAGAAATTTGTCTTATGGTTTTACCCTCATTCTTCAGTTTTTTTATTGTATTTCTATCTCCAGCTGTACAATGCACTCCACGACCCATTCTGAATATAAAATACCACTTTTTGAAACGAATCTGTATAAAATGTAACATTTTATGCTTTAACTTACGTTAAATTATTATACCTTTAGCTTTGTCTCCCAAAAAAACAGAGGTTAAGTCAAAATTTCGACGCAAGTTGCTCACGTTTCTATTATTTTTTCCAGCTGAGACACGAAGTGCCTTTAAAAGTTACAAGATATCGCAAAAAGTAAAGGCGAAAGCGACTCAAAAAATAATTCTAAATAAAGTTAAACTATCGGTTATCAATTTATTTTTTGTTTTAAGCCAACAACTATCGTTAATACTTAGCAATCGGTTTCAAGTTACAGAAGAGAATGTTGTTTCTATTATTTTTTCCACGACTGTATATATATAAAGTAAAATATATTTTTTCCTAAACATTTACCGATCGTTTGTATGTATGGCAGCTACATGATATAGTCGTCCGAATCTTAAATAAAAACTATAAAATACTTGTATCTCAAAGTAGAAGAAATTATGTTGAAAACTGACAAAGTTATAATTTCTTTTCTAAAAATTTCCCGACCGTTCCTATGGCAGCTATATGATATAGTAGTCCGATTTTTATAAAATTAAATCAGAAAATATAGAATAATATATATAGCTTATAACCGAGATCACAAAATGTTAAAAAACAGTGAAGTTATAATATTTTTTCAACTAATATACGGATCGTTTGTATGACAGCTATATGATATAGTCGTCCAATCTGGCCCGTTCCGACTTATGTCCGAGTGAGAGTATATATAAGACTATCTGCAAAGTTTCAATCAGAAGCCTAATAACTGAGGGACTAGTTTGCGTAAAGACGGACAGACAGACAGACGGACATGGCTAAATCGACTCGGCTGCTGATGCTAATCAAGGATATATATACTTTATAGGGTTGGAGAGGGCTCCATCATTGCGTTGCAAACTTCTGACTGAAATTATAATACCCTGCAAGGGTATAAAAAGGACAAAGCAAGAAGAAAGCTTGAGTTTGTAAACCCAATCATTTCGCAATTAACATTAACTTCTGCTAATTGCAAATGGTCAGTGTTGTAGATGCATAAGTTCGATGGTCCACAAAGCAGTAAAGTTCGGAAATAAATACGCATTTTATAAAACGTGAGTTTATTTGTGGTAAGTTTTACTTTTCATATAGAAAATTAAGCGTAGAGGATTTTAATAAATATACATATAGTATTTAATCTAAAATGTAGTCATTGTATTATGCTGAGGCGCTTTAAGACACTATTTAGTTAATATGTAGTTACGCAAAAATATATGTGTATATATATTTAATTCTTCATTTAGTTTAGATCCATTAACCTATCGAAGTTGTTTACACACTTGGTGCCCGATAATTAAAACTAAATCGTATCCAATCATAATAACTTAAATAACAAGCCCCACTGGTTAAATCTTGAATTCTTTTGAGAACAATATTCCAATTTTAATTAGTTTCGAGGCTATTTAGAAACCCAAAATCTAATGACATGTTCTGTCTCCACTTTTTCAGTGGCACTTGTCAGCAACTATGGGAAATCGCACGACACGGATCTCATTGCCATAGTCGCAGATCACGGAATCGCAGGCAAGCATCATGATTTTTGGGCACAGCTGTCGATTGGCAAAGTCCAGTTTGACCTCGCGAGCCGGCTGACCTGTGCGCACATCCCACACGATGAGAGAGCCTGTGGTTTTATCGAAAATTATTCAATTAGTTAAACGGATTTACAGGCTCCAACGCTCAAAAGGCACTTACCCATTTTACTGGTCACTAACAGCGACGGAGTCAGCATTAGTAGGCTCGAGTAGGCATTGGAGATATTGATGGTGGTCAGCAGATTGCCCTGGAATCGTTCCCACACGCAGATCCGCTCGTCCGTCCCCAGGGATATAACGTAGCTTGGGGCGCAGGCAAGGCAGCTAACGGCACCGTCATGTGCCTGAATGTTGTACATACAGGCGCCTGTAAACAGATCCCAAACGCAGAGCAGGCCGTCCTGCGAACCGGAACCTCCGGTGCCCGGTTGCCACCGGTCGACAAACAGACAGGTAACGGGTCCACAGTGTCCGTGCAGTGTATACTCCACATCCGTCTTATTGAGACAATACACCTTTTATAAAGAAAGGAAGGCCACAAAGTTAAATTGTAGGGATTCCAATAGGGATTTGTATTGACCATGTACCTTAAGTGTGTGATCCTGACTGCCGGTAAAGACCATATCGTTGGCTACCTGCATACATGTAATGGGCTGCTGATGCGCAAGTCGTACGCCCTCCAACGTGATTTTCATCTCTTCTTTGGTGGTCTTCGGTGCAACATCCTGCTGGCAGCGCTGCATCAGCCCCAGACTACCAGTGGATCCAGTTCGGACGTGAGCTACACAAGAGGTTATTTCCCTGTGAAATAGTTTCATTTGCATCTCTGTGCATGACTTACTGCGTCTATAGGCGGAAGTGAATCCCCAGTCGATCTGCTTGCCCTTGTAGTACGTCTCCAGGCGATAAAAGTCCAAGCGTCCATTCAGACGCGCCACAATCACCCGGTCTCCATTCAGGTGAATGTGTGTGATTCCTTGGTTACGCTTGGCGTCCTCCTGGTAGGCGCACTTCAGTACGCCGGCCGGTGATTCCCACAACTCTACGCGCCCGTTCGCGCAACCGACTGCTATGAGATTGTCAAAGTAGTCTAAACACCAGATCGGCGAAACAGATAGCTTCCGCACTAAAGTCTGCCCGTCCGGCCGTGGTTGCGAGATCTGCATGTCGGAACGGGCGATGCTTGCCAATTGCTCTCCGCTGCGCGCATCCCAAACGCGGATTTGTCCTTTGAGGCAGCAGCTAATGATGTAAGCTCCGTCCGAGACAAGACATTCGATCCGGTGCTTGTGACCGGCGACTTGCGTCGGCACTCCCTCAAGAATTTGCTCCGTTTGCTTGTGCGGCGCTTCGAACTCGTGCCAGCTGGATCGCCACTCCGCATAGTTTCTAGTACAGATGCAGCGGTAAAAGACTACCATTGTGTAGCAAAGCACGAAGATGCTGATGCAGCACAATAGAATAGCAAAGAATATTTCCATTGGACTCTTTGGAACCAACGGCATTCCGCCCGGCATAACCATCGGCGACTCGCGATGCACATCATCGTCGTTGAAGTCCAACGGATCAAGGGCTGCAGCTAAAGCTTTCCATTGAAAATTTTGCTGCAGCTGCTCTTGCGGATTGCGCAGCAGTGCAGCCAGCTCTGGCGTGATTGCGTGGCTTAGGCGAATGCTGGGCAACAGGGTAACGTACTGGCCACTCAGAGAGACGTTATACTGCTTCATGACTGTGGACCAGTGAAAGTTCGAAAGGAAATAGTTGAGGTCAAAGTTGGGGTAGCGTAGGCGCAGCAGTTCTTCGCCCGTCTCGTTCACATCATTTGTGAGGGGAGGAGGTACATCGTTTGGTGTAGAGTAGGCGTTGCTGCTGGGTGTGGCACTCTTCGTTGTTGTTCGCTGTCCGTCTGCCGCCTGCCACCCCTCAAAAAAGCTACTGACAGCTCCTCGCCCCGCCTGAAGGCGCCGCTGCAGCTCCATTGTCGCTGTCATCGTTCCGTTGCCTTGCATGCTGAACAATTGCTCTAGGCACCCTGAATTGTATACTATGGAGCAGATCCACACAATCATCCAGATCATAAAGGCGCGCTGAAAAAAGCGAGTACGCGCCCAAAAGTTCACAATCTTTATACGCTTTGGAATCCGCTGCTCCACCGCCGAATGTCCAGGGTTGACTAGGTTTGACCGTTCGCCGACACCAGTGGCATCAGCAAAGCAGAGCTTCGGATGCGACTGGGAGCGCTGGAAGGTGCCTGGAACAAAGGTTGATGGCATCGTAGTGGCTCCGAAAAAGCGAAAGTCCTGTCGCCCAACACTCCCTTGGGTACAGCTCAACATCATCTTTGGGAGATGCTTTGCTTCCGCAGTGTACTCAGCCCGCTTTATGTTCATGGCCAGGATAGTCGAGAACAGGAGCATCTGCAGCATAAAATCCGAGAGAAGGCCAACTATTGCAAATATGCAAAACTCCTGTATAACGGGTACAAACGTGGCGAGTCCAATTGTTAAAATGGTTATCTCCGTTAGCAGTGTCTTTGAGATGTGCCAGCCTTCCTTGCTTAAAGCCTGTGCCACGCGGATCTTCACGTCGAACGTCTCGTCCATTGACACAACACTCTTCGTGATCACTAAGCTGTTCTCCAGTCCCACTAGAATGACCAAATACGGGAATATGTCTTTCGACTGCAGCGATATCGTCAGACCGAAGAAAAAGCAGAGTCCTAAGGACATTGCCAGGCTGCCGGCTGTAGTAAAGACACTACATAGGGCTAGCAGGAAGCGGGACCGGAACACGTCGATCTTGCGTACTGAGAAGTAGACGTAGGCGAACACCAACATAAATGCCACCGTGTACGGTACCAGCTCCCACATTCTGTATTCGCCCGGGTAGAAAATGTAGGTTATTGTGGACGGCTCCTCCGCATACGCAGATGACTCGGGCAGCGGCGGGTAGTGACGGAGTAACTTGTCCTTCAGAGTATCCAAATATTCCACATCGTTGTGCTTGAGTACCAGCGTCAGGGCATACTGGATAATCCGTGAACGAGCCCGCAACGGGTAGCGCTTAAAGCCCGTATCCTGCATGGGCAGGCCAAAAAGCATTTCCGCAGCTGACACTTTCGACTTTTGCAGGTTCTGGTAAAAATATAAAGTTTGGATTATTTTAATTTATATGTTTAGTAGAGATTTAGATATATGTATTTAGCGAGAGCTAAGAGCAAGAGAAGGGTAAAATGATTTTCTTATGAATCCACGCAAACCCTTAAAAGGACATTAACATATTCTTGCACGCTGAATCTGTTGATTTAAATAAAAATAAAAACCTTGTTTTATTTAAGATTAGCTTTAAAATTGAGTAACTGTTGTTTTTAAAAGAATAATAAACGAAGACTATGCACAACGAGGGCTAGACTGTGGGATAGTTGGTGATACTAACTAAATACTTTACAACAACAAGATATGCCAATTTAATATTGCACAAGAACATTTCGCGAGGGCTCTGGAGCTGGTTGAAGGGGGTCATGCTGTGTTGAAAATAAAAATCGAAAACATTTTTTCCCCATAAATCATATCTAAACCTTATGTAGAGTATGTGGTTAAAAGGATTTTTTCATATTCGATGTCGTAAGAAAATTATTGCGCTGAGAAGGAATATCCTTCAATGCAGCTTACTCCTTTGACTGGAATAATACTTTTTTGTTAAAGGTTAAAGAAGAACTAGTAGGCCGATCGACTGAAATTTATAGGGCCGGCTGTAGTGGTAGTAGTAAAATAATTGAAAAATGTAAATTAGTATTTTCCCTCAGAAAAAAACATCGGATCATTTTTTTGTGCGAAAGCACTGTAATTCCTTGATTATAATTTTTTCTGGTTACAAAAAAATTGTAAATGTAAATGAATGAACAACCAATATATGGTTAACAAGAAAGAAAGCTAACCTCGGCACGCCGAAGTTTGTATACCTTTTCAATAGTATAAATTATAATCTATCCCTTTTCTTATATAAAATGAATTACATTCATATTCATTTTATTTATACAGTTTTACATTTTTTACATATTTTTTATGTAATTTAAAAAGTAATTTGCCTTCACAATTATCGTTTGTATGACAGCTATATAATATAGTCGTTCGATTTTTATGAAATTAAAAATGAAATTTGAAAGTAATATTAAATGATTGTATCTCAATGTAGAAGAAGTTATGTTAAAAACTGACAAAGTTAAATATTAATACGGTACGGCTTGTTCCAAATTATAAAGTAGTAAGAGTATATTGAAGACTATCTGCAAAGTTTCATTCAGATAGCTTCAAAATTGAAGGACAAGTTAGCGTAGAAACGGACAGACGAACCGAATTTGTAGTAAAGATGGTTTTCTGAGGTTTTGCAATACTGATCTGATTGTGTTAAATGTACCTCGTTTTCGGATTAAGCTACCCAAAAACATTAGATATGCTTAGTCAGAGTCCCAAATCAGAACTTTTTTTAGCTGTGTTATCTGTCAACACAAAGAAATAATATCGTTGCATAGAAAGTTAAAAAAAACCGGGGTACGTAATACCCTTGACCCTGACGAACCTTAGATTCCGATTCAGTGCGTCAAAATATATTTATATACTTTTTTGTGTTGACACATGAAATCATTTATCAGATTTTCAGTTAATTTCAAAGGCACTTATCAGCATACCTCTTAACATATTCCGTAAAAATCAACACTGTAAACATTAACGCCTAAAAACAATTGCGGATTTTCCCTTATCTCAGTTAAGAGTATTTCCCCGATTCCTCAGTGGCCAATTTACTTGGAACCTTACATTATAATCACATCCGTGAAATCTCGGGTTTTAAATTTTTTAATAAAAACTTTCCGTACTTATTATGGAACCGAAAAAGATTAAAGCATTAATTATTATTATTATTATTATTATTATTAATTAGGAGATTTTGTGTTCAAACAAATAAAAGTTGCCGCTCAAGTTATCGTTAAAGCAAATCGTGTCAAGTGTGAGTCACTCTCCTGCGATCGGAGAGATACACATGGATGTATATAAACCGTATTGTAAATGCGTTAAGACGATTCGCCAGTTCTCAAAGCGGAGAGAGCTATTAGGCGATGTGTTTTGTGTGCTTTTCATGAGCTCGAAACAAATCGGCTTAGACAACTCGGTAGCGCTCACAGTCAAATGCATGCATATTGAAAAGCAAAGGTCTGGCTTGTCTACAGTCTAGAGTCTAGACTGTGAAAAAGTGTGCATAACACATTGCACTCAAACTAAGGTTGCCAACCGCAATTAGTGACGTAGCGAGTCAACCTAGTTATAGAATGCAAAGATATGCTCCTTTAATCCAGACCTGAGTTATATTTTAATTTTGGAGGAATAGAAATAAAGAGGAGTAGAAATAAATAATTCACTCACATGATACTGAAATATGGTGTTCAGAATATTCGTGTCCCTGGTGAAGTTCTGGGAGTTTTGTGTCCACAGGTTGGCCGGCGAGAGCAGAAGACATCCGTACTCTGGGAAGATCTGCCCCAATTGCCCGTGGGCCCCGCGCTTCACGTTCTCCACATGCAAACAATTGTGTTCCAGGGTCCGTTGGCTGGGAGGCATATAAAACGAAATCGAGTCAATTAATATCTTCGTAACTGCGGTCAGTTTTCTGATACTACTCACTTCTCGCTACTTTGGTGATTTCTCACAATTTCGAGCAATTTAAAAACTTCGTAGAGCGGCGCACGAAACGCATCCATTAGTTGCATCCCCTCGGTCCAGGGCAGAACGCTTGCCCGCAGAGTTATCTGTTGGACGTAGAAGGCAGGGCTGCTCTGTGCCCAGGGTAAAACTAGGGGCGGTATGCGATCTGTGGCACTGGCGTTAAAAAGATGCTCGGGTCCAGCGTTCGGAGACTTGGGATCGCCGGGGGCTGGCGAAAAAGACGGCGGAGCAACGGTGGAGCTACTGTGATTGTAGTATCCCGGCAGAGGCCCGGCGTCATAGGGCAGCACAATCTTGGTGGGTATTGTCCCGGGCAGCGGTATGTTGATTAACGGATAGCTATACAGGGAGAGTGAGAGCGAGAGATGAGAGGTTTCGTTAGTGGAAGTGCTCGGCTACTAATTGGCTTGATTTGCTATTTTAAGACCGGCGCGTGTTTTCTCACAGCCGTTCGTCATCTAACGCGTGGCTTAGCGGCCAGTAGGCGTGTTTTTGGATCCAACACCTATCAACGACTCGCATTTTAAGTATTCAAGGTCAGCGGGCCATCGAGAGTTTGCCAGCGTCCAAGACAACAGGCGGCGGGCGCTGACCATGCCGCTTTGCAGCGATAAGAGTCCTGATAAGTGGGACAAAAACACTACGAGGCAGCTACCAAAATGTACTCTCTCGATAAGGCAAGCATCGGCTCTGTTAATTCCGAAGACAGCCACTGGTTGCCAACTAGTTGATTGCGATGAGTAACCGGTGGAGCCTATCTCAGTTATATGATTCGTTATCAAAAAAATAAACAAATTTACCTTATGGGGACATTACATTTGAATACAGGAGCTACCCCAACTGTAGCTATGGTGCGTGTGAATATAGCAATATATATGTGAATCTCATCATATAGAAACACATGGAATATTTCAAGTTATGTATGTCCTCTTAGTCTAGACGTTGTTTACTCAAAATCGAAGGCATCTGTTTAATGCCCACGCACCAAATTATGTTCGAACGCTAAAGATTTTGTTTTTAACTCTCCCAATGTTGTTCTTTTTATTTTAATGGAATCAAAACTACAAATGTAGATATGATAATAGTACATAATTTTCAAGTTCAAATCTCCAAAGTAAACTGATTTCTAGCACTGACGTACTATTAGGGTTCATGTTCGGGTCTGAAATCGTGTAACTGATAATCAGCGGCATTATTAAAGTGCAAGCTCAGTCAATCTAAGAGTAGAATCTCAGCTTCATAGCAAATTTAAGTGTTATAATACGTAGCCCCTAATTTGCCTGTCTTGAATACATATTATATAAATGGTCGCGTAAGGGAAAATACGATGTTATCGATTATTAAAACACCAAACGAGTTTGCTCAATGTTTATGGGAACACATCTTTGTCACGTTCTGCTGATCAGCCCCATCTCTCCTCACGCAACGTTATTTTTGATATCCTAGACTAGTTTACGCTCATGTTTTAAGCTGAAATGATAAAGCTACATTGGTTGGCTCCAAATGGAGGTGAAAATCTCGGGGTTGCAAGTTGCAACTACCTGCAATGTAATAAAATTATTTTAAAAGTTTCTTTAACATATCCTTTAAACTAAGAGACAACATATTTTAACAGATGGAAATACCGACATGGCTAAATTTACGTGTCTAAATTATGGTCTCCTGCAAGGGTGATTTCTGAATTGAACTGCCTAATCACACGCTGGTCCTATTGCATCACGAAAATTAAATTAATAAAAATAAAGCTTTCCGAATTGGCACTAACCACGAGAGCAAAATCGCCATGAAGGCAATACTGGACGCGCAGGTCGGGTAGCTGGACAAGAAGAGGCCGTGCTTGTAGTAGAAGTGCGAGACGGAGGCAGGCAGTCCGGCTGGTGAGGACGACGTAGCACCAGCATCTGAGGCAGCCAACGACGAGGGAACAGCGGTGGGTGGCTTGACGGTCAGACCGCTTCCGTTGGATGCTGCTGCTGCCGTTCGCGGTGACGTCGACGCTGCTGCCGCGGCCGCCCTGGCAGAGCCATCTGTTGCGGCAGCCATGATGTTCGCAGAGTTTACACCAAAACAAACACACACACACGACTTGGCACACGGGAAGATGCTGGCCAGTGGCCACGCGCAAACACTTACACGCCCGGCCTAGGGATGAGACAAAGAACGACAACGACGGAGACGTAGACGGAGATCGAGACTCTGACCACGAACTTTGTTCTAGCGCGAAATACTAGTTAGTTTGCTAGTGGCAAATTACGCAACTTCGCATTTGCAACGCATCACCTGCGTAGGCGACGCCACTGCCGCCCGGAGTGCGGTATTATTTGTATTTATTAATAGCGTCGATTCGCTGGCGCCCGGTGCTGGTGGCTTCACTTTGCGGTTGGGCTGTGATCTGTCGCTGGGAGCCCCACTGTATTGATACATTTTCCTACGAGCTTTCTCAATCCCCGGCGGTTTGCATTACTTTTCCGATTCCGATTCCGATTCTGATTCCTAATTTCTATTGATTTTTCTTTTTCTTGCGCTTCATTCGCACCTTTGGCCCCAACGTTATTTGCGCCGTGTGCTTGTGGTTGTCTTTGCCACCGTCGCGTCGTACTTGTTGTTGCAATTAATTGACTTTTTAGCGCATCTTCAGCACTCACACACACTGTCGCACATAGGGGTTATTCTGATTAAAATGTGCGACATCAACGCCACTGCCACCGGCGCTCCTTCAATTAAAATAAAACTCTGCCCGGCCGCCGCGTATTGTTATCAAATTATGGCAAGCGAAAACCAAGCAATGCCTACTTCACCGCATCAAGAACTTGTATAGTGCAGCTTTTTTGCATTCTGCTGTGGCCTGCGGCGTTTAAAAAACGAACGATCTTGGAGCTAATTGCTTGCCGGCTATACACATCACTGGTCGGTCGAAAGGCGATAAGTAGAGTCTTTCGACGGTTAAATATATAACTTTAAGTTGCACTAAACACGTTTTTTCTCCATTAAGCAATTGCTACGGCGCGTCGTCAGAACAAAATGCTCGTTAGCAATGACTCAACGTGAGCACCCTGTTGGCTCGAACAGCTGATAGTGTAGTGGTGGCAGCGTGAGCAATCATAGACTATAGCAATCGCAATTCATTTTCTTTGCTGTTTCTGTTTATAAATGCTCTGTTTATGCTATTAAATACGAGAAACCGAACAAGAGCCTCTATTAGTACGGTACGGAGAAGGTAAACATTTTGGCTGGCGCAAATATATTCAAAATTTTTTGTTTAAGTGTGACCCTCTTTTTACAAGTTTTTTGGTATTTTTTGTGGGCTAACGACGCGGCTATACTATGTTGACAACCGGCTCTTTTTGAAACCCAAGACACACGTTCACCTTTATTGCTTCGTTTTGAAGAATATTTTTCATTTGCCAACTGCCAAGGGTCCAGCGGCGGCTCATTTCTTCAACCGCTTCCAGGCGTCTCAAAATGTCAGCAATCTGTGCAAGGAAGCTGTCCCACTTTCTTTTACTCTTCCATGCATGTGATTATAATTGCCCAAGCCCCAAAATATTGTATTTGGTGATACTAAATTAATTAGATGGCCTGAGTTTGCTCTTCTCAACTCTGGATTCGACTTTTTGCATATTATTGCTCATGGCGGAATCCATAATTTGTCGTTCTATTTTATTACTTTTAAATTCCCTTTTGCACCCTTCCCAAGTACCAGCCCAATGTAATCGCTCTCCTTGGATCCGCGTCAAAATGAAGTTATTTGCTTGCATTTGTCACCAATTCATGTTTCTTTCCACATATTTTGTCCCTTGACTTGACATGACTTTACTATTTACTACTCTTCTCAAAGTAAAAATCTCCTTCACCTTGAGTTTGTTTTTTTTTTTTTTTAAATACCTTTCACAAGTATTTGAATAAGAAAGAAATAAATAATAATTATTTAAGGGTATGTAATGGCATGAGAAAAGTCATTCCGCTTTTAATTTGATAATTTATTATTTGATCACTATTGTCTTACAACTATCGAAATGTACACTATTGTTATTTATTGCTGTTTCGTAACTTTTGACATGACACAAAAATAAGAGTCACAGGATTCCATTGAATAAATCCATACACAAAATATCTAACTTTTAGAACGCGTATAAGTTTCAGATAGAAGTATAACCTCGATGAGCATACAAATTAGCCTTAATTGTTATTATGTACATGTCTTTTGTGTAAGACATTCACCTCTCAAATCTCATATGAAATATTTGGTATTTCACTAAAAATGGTCTACCGAACTAGCTATAACACAAAGACCGAAGTGTAATTAAACGCATTTCGTGAATTGACAGGTATAATAGACGCTGTAAGCATTCTAGAACCCGATGGCTGGCCCTATACTAGTCAATCTTAGTTGTAGGCATTGTATACTCCGCCGTCATGGCCGCAATGTCGCCCACGTCATGTTGATGAACTCCCGCCGCCGCAGTCGCTTGGGTGTTGTACCGGTGCCGGATCAGCGCCTCCGTAGCCTCCTTTTGAGTGCCGTACTCGGGCGCAGAAATCTGGTGATATTTGGACTCGTCGATCCCCGCTTCTGTCATACCGCCAGATCCATTTAAAGCTGCGCTGTTTTGTTTGCCGCGCCCGAAGAGGAGCACAGTGCCCTTGCTTAGCAGTGGACAAAGCAATGTCTGGTGGCAACAGGCGAACAGCCGGTAATTAGGACCCTGGAATGGATCCGACATTGCAGCGCAGAGCATGTGGTCCAGATTAATTCCTGTGAACTGAAGAGGCAATTATTATCACCTAAAACTAAAGTTCAAAAGAATATTACACCTTCTTATTTCTCAAATAAACTTTTACAATGGACTCATAAATTATTCATAACCGACTTTAAAATAAATATATATTTATATGGCGATTTTTTGGTTAATGTTGTAGTTTACGAAAAAAGTGATATCTCAGGACAGCTAATATAAAAAAATTACATCTGGCAAAACAATGCATTTTCTTTTGACTCTTTGACTTTTTGAATGCATAAGGCATCAAACTAGATCAATTGGAACATTTCCTAAAGTTTTAATGTTGAAAAAAATAATTCCAGAGATAACATATTTGGTCAACATCAACAGCTAAATCGATTAAGCCATGTCAATCTGTCCGTTTCTACACAAACGAGTCTCTCAGTTTTTAAGCTATCTAAATGAAACTTTGCAGATATACTCTTACTAGCATAAGGGCATTTCCAGAAAAGGTGTACTGCTGCCAAAACATAAAAAATTATCTTAAATTTTTTTTTTCAACTTGGTCACATTAAGAAATGTCCCAATTGATCAAATTAAAGAATTAAGCATATTGTAAAAAAAAATTGTTTAATATTATCACGAAAAACGTAAAAAAAAGCCTGTTTTCTTTTGATAAAAAACTTTTAAAAAGAAGCAATATGCTTCGACGTTTTTTTTCTAATGTTAGTAGAAAATAGTGAAGAGTCGAAATTATACGGATATTAAAAAACTACATAAAAAGTATGATGGAATTATCATAACGAACGCGATGTAACGATGCAAATCCAATATAAGCTGCTGTAATAAATAAAATTATATTTACAAATAGTTCTGTTAAAATGCAATGATCGTTTAAAAAAAAAATACATTTAAAATTAATTTTTGGTATATTTTTTTCAGTTTTCACCGTACGACTGTAACGATTGCCATTCTGGAAATGCCCATATGTATCTGTCATAGAAACGATCGGAAATTAGAAAAAAATTTAACTTGATCGTTTTTTAACATAAATCTATATACTCTCAGATAAGAGCATTTTGTATTGTTTTAAAATTCGGGTTTAATTTTATAAGAATCTGACGACTTCAACATCTAGCTGACATGCAACGATCGATAAATGCAGAGAAAATTTCAAAACTGTAGTTCTAAAACTGTAAAAATAATATGGATATATATTTCATGTTAGATTTGGATAAATTATCAATGATCCAATTGCAAACTGCAAGAGTAAACAAAATTTAATAGCTTCCTTTCTTGTTCGATTATATACTGAAGACCACTCTAAAAACTACATTTTACTGTAGTAGTAACTGTAATAACTGCTGATTTACTAGAATGTTTTCTTAAATGGATTTCTAACACTTCTACCTACAATTGAAAGCGGAGACAGCAGGACGAAGTGGTAGAACAGCATGAAGGCTGTGCCTATGTGGGACCAATGGAGTTCACCCAAGTCCTCGACAGTGTAGGCCCCTGAGAGAAGTGAAAAGATAAAATATAAAACTAAGAGTCGCGGTTACTGTGGTAGTTACCACTTCGGATAATGTAGATCGGAATGATATAGAGAAGTGCGTGCTGAATCCAGTAAGTTGCCTGCTCAAACGGATAGGTACGGCCCTCCACTTCCGGGAAGACGAAGGCAAGAAAAGGTCCATTTAGGTTGCTCATTTGTATTCGAAACAGCGCCGTCGTCGTCTTGGTGGGCTTGGCAGCCAGGAGATAAATCTATAAAAAGCATTTGTATATTGTTTTGTGATACAAATTAAAAATATCTCACCTGCAAACACGTTTGTACGTGACAGGGATTTAGGGCGAAAATCATCGATTGGCCTGATAGTTTGAAGCCCATTTCAATGCCAAAAATAACGGACATGGCGATTAATAGAAACAGCCTCGTGGGGCTGTGAGGCTTCTGGATCTCATGGAGCGGTGGCAGCTTGATCGGCGCAAGTCGCTGCCACGAGCGGTGCATGATAAAGATGAATAGGGCAGACAGCAGAATCGTCTCTATCCATCGCCGCCTATCTGTCATATAATTGATACACTCCGGTCCCGTCGTCCTTGGAATCTCATCAGTGATACCACCGATCGCCCAATCCCAGTCCCAGCCCATTTTCTGGCGTTAATGCAGATCAAAACTTAAATATTTAATTCTAAAAAGAAAAGTTATGTGAAACTATTTAGTAATTTATTAGCGTATTGTTTATTGATCTGGTACCACCCCTGTTCTATAGATTCCATTAAAAATTAACAACATTGCGTGCTCCTGTCAAGACGAATCGAGACACATGGTACATACATAGGTATACATACATATAGGTACCTATGTATATATTTTTATGTCGTGCGGTCTGAATGTCCTTGCCAATTACTTTATTTACCGGCTAAGGAAACCCCGTTCTTGTGACCAACAAACTATTACGAACTACGAATGTTCTTAAAAGAAAATCAATGGAGTCGGATTTGAAATTGTATAAATAGATATATATATCACCGATAAAACATAACAGGTGCGATATAAGCGAAAACACAGGATTGTCTTAAACAAATCTCTCCGACTGAATGACTGAATAACTGTAGGAGTATTAAATTAAATTAAAAGAAAATATTTGTTCCTAATGAAAAAGAGGAAAGGTATTTTGTAAATCCATAATTTTTATCAAAAAACGATATTTCTAACAGGTA
Source organism: Drosophila punjabiensis (assembly GCA_008042585.1). Taxonomy (NCBI): domain Eukaryota; kingdom Metazoa; phylum Arthropoda; class Insecta; order Diptera; family Drosophilidae; genus Drosophila; species Drosophila punjabiensis. Next base: position 14,988 of record VNJR01010747.1, read on the forward strand.
TTGAAAATATTACTGATCTAAAATATCGGTTGTTTATTTTTTTAACGATGCACCTGCATCGAGCATAGATAAAATACTTTTTATAATGTATGGAAAATCTAAACGTATTTAAGATACTATCAATGGTAACATACATATGTTCATGTTGTTAATACCGAAAGTTAAATGAATTTAAAATTCGTTTGGAAACTATGTTGCCATGGTTAGTTGTGGGTACACACTTTAGCACCTTATTCTGTTTTTGTCGATTTTTTTGTTTGTTTCCTTCACGACAGTTGTGTTTACGCCTGGTTAAACAAGTGAGAAGGACACGGTCGGGAGCTAGGAAGGGTTTGTTCCTTGAATATCAGATTTAAGCAACAAACCTAATTGAACGGTGGTTTGCCGGCAAAGAGTGACAGATATATGAAATCATGTCGGCGCTGACAGTTGCCGCAGCTGTCCGTTGGCCGCCTGCCAAAGGCCAAAACAAAAAAGCTAAAATGCGAAGGCCGAGACTTCTGGGTACTGTGAGTGTGTGTGAGCTCGTCGGGCCTTTTGTATTTTTAGCCAGCCATGCATTTGAAGCACACTTTTGAGCGTTGGTCAGTCAACAAACGATGATGGATGACGGATCAGGCCACATATTTGGCCTAGGAGGTAAAGGTGCCGGTGCAGGCGCAGGCCAAAGGTCGGAACGGTGCACACCGCACTGGAGGGGAGGGGACAGCACTCTCATTGGTATTTTCATTGTCAAGAGCACGAAAACAGCCCGACCGCGTGAGTGGGAGAGCTAAAGCCCACGCAAGCGAGAGCATAAAAAGCTTCGAGCGAAAAATGAACAACTTAGGCAGACGTAAGGCGCTTATTTTACTAAGGCATGGCTGATTTGTGGGTTCCCCCTTTGTTTTCCGCTCTTCCACTTTCCCGCCCCCTTTCGGTAGCAAACATCCTAGCACCCACATTTTGCCTCCACAGACTGCGACTACCGCAAAGTCTGGCGACACTTGATATTCGATTTTTCCATCTGTTACCGTTACCTATTGGTCCTTCGTCTGGAACGGGCCACGTGGTATGGCTTGACCTTCTCGGCCCCGTGAATAACCGACGCACTAGAACTGCCGACTTTACTGACCGAAATCCGCAACTATCGTAAAGGTACTTGTATTTGTTCGCTCAATAACATTTCGCCTGCATATCTGCATTTGCAATGCAAATTGCGGGCGAGGAAAGTCAGCGTAACAAAGCGCGGGGTTGGTGCTGAGCGAATGACTGTTTCGTTACGACTGTGTTCCGTTACCCCGTATAGTCCTTGCAGAACGTACTCTCTCTCTCTCGCAGTGTGAGCTTTGCTAAGCTTTCCCTCTCTCGTACTTGAGTTGGGCGCCAAAATGTTTCCACAAGCCGGCTGTTTTCGGTCGAACAACGTACACAAACGAATTTCATAAGCGCACAAACATACATATTCGACCATATGTATGCAAATTTATATATTTGTGTAAGGTATGCACTCGGACCACGGGCGGTTGCAAATTGGATTAGTGATGGTCGATGGAAGAGGGGCGGATGACCCAGAAATGGGACTCACTAGGTGACGCCACAGTTTGCAGTTATTGTACGTTATTTCAGAACTAAACAACAACAAATGGCAATGGCGAAGAGTCGAAATAATACACATACCTATGTATATGTAAGCTCTTCTAGTTTACTTTAATAGTAAAAATTGTAAAAGATTGTCTTTTAAAAAACAAAAAGTACTGGTAAATTGTAATGATCGTTTAAAAAAATGTCCATAAAAAAATTATTAAAAGTATATTTTTTACTTTTCATTGTAAAAATTGCATCCATCGGATCGGTCAACTTTATCATATAGCTGCCATAAAAACAATCCATCAATTTGTAGAAATAAAAAAATATATATGGGTGATTCTCTGAAAACAACAACCACGGCCAAAAAATTAAAAGTTTTTATTATTTCATTATAAAAAAAGAGCTTATTTTTTTTTTTTGATAAAAACACCTTAAACAGACGCATTATGCTTTAACTTTGGTTTCCTAACATCACAAGAAGAATAAAAAAAGTCGAAATAAAACGGAATACCCTCTTCTAATGTACTTAAATATTGAAAAAACAACAAACATTTTCTCGACATCGAGAAAAATTCAATTAAAAAATAACTACTTAATATTTTCAGGTCAAACTAAAAATATAATTAAGACTACATTATGCATAATACATTAAAATTAATTTTACTAAAATCTTTCATCAGGATTTGCTGAAATCTGTGTTTGAACGGATTTTTGAAAAAGTGACTTCTTTTTTTGTCGCGTGCGAATTCCATACGTTTTGGTAAATTTCTCGAAAACGAAAAATTTTACAAAATCGAACACCAATTATGAGCTTACTAAGAGCTATAAGATTCAAATTTTGTAAAATAAAGTCTTCGAACATGTTTTTTTCAGTTTGAATGCGTAAAAATGTCGCATACGACATCAGAGAATTGCCCATATTCAATCTTTTTTAACATATCTTGAATTACTCTTGGTTATTAGTTATATATGTTATTTTAGAATTTTGAGTCTTATTTTATAAAAATCGGACTACTTTTTTATATACCTGCCGTAGGATCGCCTAAGAAATTTCAAGAAAGACACGAAAGAAAGCTCACTATTGGCACCCCGACTTGAAATGTAGAAGTAAATCTAAAGCTATACAAGTAAGTAAGCACAAAGTACAGCTATTTCTAGTTCTTCTCAGTCCGATCTTTTGCAATTCTTCTTCTTGCGTTACGCAAAAGATTCAATTGTCATGGTCGCGGCATTGTTAATAAAACTTTACTTTACTTTAATTCGCCTAAAACTCAAAATTTCATTCATTCAAATTTTCAAATATTTATTCATAGACAGAAATTCTTAGCAAATTCTACTACAGCTCTACTACTACAACAAATAAAAAATCGTGGTGATCTGCCTCCTAGCTCTTGGTACCCGGAAGCCCTGTTGACATGCTTCTAAGTCTTAATGTTCCTTCTTACCGTTTTTGGGCCCTGCATGGTCCCCAATTAAGAGCAATTTTGCACTTCATAATTAATCATGCTATCGAATTGTAGCCTTTATGACACGGTTGTCGGCTTACTATAGCACTGCAATCTATTGATTTCTTATCAATCCAGTCAAAAAGTATCGACATCTGTTAGAATCTTTTGGAGTTAACAGATAATTGTGAATGTCAATTAATTATAGATAAATAATTTGCACTAAAATAATATTGGGACTATAATTAAAGATCTAAGCTTATCTCTCAAGTTGATCTAAACTGCATAATGCGTGCAAATTTCAATGCCAATGTTTTTATTAAACTATTAAAACTAATGACTATAATTTTATATTGAAGTTTACCTATAATTTGATTTATTTTAGGTTTATTTTGTTTTGTTTCTAATCGAAAACATTTACTTTCATACTTTTAAGTTTAGAATTTATTGTTTTAATATTATTTTTTATATTATTTATTTATTTAAATATATTTAATTATGAAACTTATTTTAGAATAATATTTTTAACTTTTAGAGTATGTAAAGGAGCTTTAGGATTGTCGATTTTAGTATCTATAATTCGAACACATGGTAATGATTATCTGCTAAGCGGCTTAGGAGTTCATTGCGAACAAACATTGGTCCACCGCGGCCAAAAAACTTAAACTTCTCAAAAATGATTTTTTTTAACAGAGTTACATAAAGAAATGTTCAAATTTATCAAATGTTAAAGAATTTTGCAATTATCTAAAACCGATTTCGAAATATTCGGACACAAAGTCGCGCAAGCGCACCCTTTCTCGTTATGATGTTTTAAGCTCATGTTTTGTTTTGATTATAACTTCTAAATCAGAGGCATTATTCATTGACTTCTAATTTCTAAGAATAGTAAAAAAACGCAAAGGGAAATATGCGATTACTTTTAATGGTAAAATATAGATTTGTGTTATCACTCTCAGCAATGTCCCGTGCGCGACCGAAAAACAACATTTCGTATCAGAACTTCTAAACTACTTGCCCGAAACGCATCAAATTATTTTTGCAAACAGAGTTAAAGTGTGCAATCAATGTATACAACAAGTTGTTATTAGATTTAGTGTTAAGCTACAAGTTTTTTCATATATATATACATATATATATATACTTGTTTTTCAATAATTAAATGGAATTTATAAAATGACAAGGTTGTGAAAAGGTTAGAAATTAAAACTAAATACCAAATTAATCGATAGTAGTGTTAAGCTACACTATTAACACTAATCTTATGAAAATAACAACTTATTTGTTCAGTTCAGCACAATGTATGTAAATAATAATTTTAAATATTTTATTTTTAAATATATACAATTTCCTAGATGGCCCACATTTCTCCAGATCTTTTCCATCCCTGGCCGCAGTGTGACCAGCTCTTGATGGTTTTAGTTATTTCCTTTGTTTTATTAAAAGGCCATACTCGGCTCAAATAACACAAATGAAAGATTTGTCACTCGAAGTTTTAGCTATAGATTACGAATAAAGCTATAGACCTTTCACAAAACTGGAATATCGGGTGGAAAAAGGACATCTTAGGCAGAGCACCCATAGAAAAAGGTTTGGGAACTACAGCAAGTAACAAATAAAGGCGTGAGCAACTCGTGTATTTGTGTGTGGGCGCCGCGTAAGCCAGAAAACCAACAAACGCCCTGCCATGGTGGGGATTATTGATGAGGCGCAGCTGTTTTATCCGCTCGGGACCCGCATCAAAATAGCTGAAAACTACGGCACCGTCCGATATGTAGGCGAGGTAAGTGACATTAGGTAGCCTCTGACAGACATATTGTCTAAACCTTTGCGTTCTGTTGCAGGTGACCGGACATATGGGCACCTGGCTAGGCATCGAGTGGGATGATGGTCTTCGCGGCAAGCACAATGGTGTCGTTGACGGCAAGCGCTACTTCCAGACGCAGATGCCCACAGCAGGCAGCTTTATAAGGCCGGGCAAAGTGGGGCCATGCGCGACCTTGGAGGACGCTGCCCGGGAGAGGTACCTGAACTACGACTCGAGCAACGTAGATGAGTCGCTCATCCGCGAGGCACAGGCTAGCCTGCAGGCATCCCTTTTCGAGGTCGTGGGCATGGACAAAATCGCGCGCAAGCAGAGCAAATTTGAGCAGCTGTCTGAGGTGAGCGTGGACGAGACGCCGGTAAACGCGGCCGGATACCTGCAAGGCTTGACGCAGCTGACTACGCTGAACGTAAGCCACACTCTGATTTGGAACTGGGAGATTGTGGCCAGCATAACTCAGCAGCTGCCTTCACTCGCTAGCCTAAATCTGAGGTGAGTGCAACTGCAATAATTCCAATCTCCTACTGGCATCACTCTCACTTTTCAGCTCCAACCGTTTAGTATTGCCTACGGAAAGCCAAATTGCTGAGCTGCAGCCCGCTTTTCGTCACCTAAAGCGCATCAATTTACGCAACTGTGGGTTCTCCGACTGGAAAGATGTGATGCTTACTGCGCTGCTCTGGCCGGATATTTTATCGCTAGGACTGCAGGAGAACTCATTCAGTCAGTTGGCCGTGGTCGATCGCCAGAGGATCTTTAGGCAGCTCCAAGAGCTCGACTTGCATCGCACGAATATAATGGACTTCGACCAGGTGGTTAAGCTAGGAAACCTCTCGACACTACGCTTATTAAACCTTATGGAAAACGGCATAGAGGAAATAAAGTTGCCTGACTGTGATCCGCTAGCTAAGCTGAATATATTTGTGTCCCTGGAGCAGCTCAACCTTCTCCACAATCCCATTTGGAATGAGGTAAGCTCGGACAAAAATACGTAATGGTCAAAATCTAAACTTGAAAGTGACTCTTGCACAGGCTGATGCGTTCAACGAGCTAGACAAGCTGCCGCAGCTAAAACGCCTGAACAAGACCCCGCATTTGAAGTCGAATTTCGATGAAATGTTCTCCAAGGCTGTTGCCAGCATAGGCGGACTTCAGTTCATCAATAAGGCCGAAGTGACGGCGGAGGAGAGGCGCGGTGCTGAGTACGACATTTGGAAGAAGTATGCAATGGATTGGATGCAGGCGACTCATCAAGGAGCTGATGCCTTACGCGAGTTTTGCAAGAAGCATCGCACGTATGCGTCGCTAGTTAAAAGTAAGCTTCTTACTGCTCTAATAGGAACTCCAACAAATAAAACGCATCTCTTTTACAGAATACGGTTCTCCGGCAGATTTCGTGCCTAAGGCTCAAACTAAGCAATCGAATTTGATAAAGGTGTGCATACGACATCAGATAACGGGAGAGACCTGGGATAAGAAAGTGCCGCGGATGATTACTGTGCAAACCCTGCAGGGATTAGTCATGAAGCGATTTGGCCTCAATGGAACCGTTCCCCAGCTGTCCTACGTTGATGCCAAGCATCCGAGTCTGGTGGTTCCGTTGGACAACACGGCGAAAACCCTCGACTTTTACTCTGTGCAGGAGCACGACACGGTTTTAGTTCAGTAATAGTAACAGATCCCCAGTTGAACGTGGCGTCCACATTCTCAATTTCGTATTCCGTGTATTTGGTATTGTTAGTTTAAGGCATTCGATAAATAATCAAAATTTTATTTTAACATCTAAGACGACTCATCGGGCGCCCGCAAAATGTTAAATTACTAATGTTATCTTTAGGCATTATAAGTTGAATTTTTCAGTAAGCAGTTATACACGATATTTGATTAATTTTCGCTTTTTCAAAAAGTAAACACGTTACTTAACCACTAAAATGTCATTTATTTGGACTTGGGTCACTTTATTCAACCCTGGTGCGATTTAACATTTAACTATCAATATTAATTGGGCTGTTCCATAAACGGCTAAATGACTTAATTACCGAAAATATCGGCAGCTTTTCTAAAGTTGCTAAAAATGTGGGCTATATGACTACAGAGTTATAAACAAGGCTTTGTTTTGAATTGCTAAATTTTAGGTACTCTTCTAAAAATAGTTATTTATTACCCGACTTAAGTTTCTTTTAAAACTTAATAACCATCTATTTTGGATCATTCCGTTTTTGCCGATATATTTCGAAATTTCAGTAATCGTATAAAGACACATAATAAAACTCTTAGGTGCAGTGTAAACAGTGTGTTTCCGATAGCTCAGCTCTGTACCTAGCTTTAGCCCAACTTTAGATCTAATGATTCTAGTGCCATATAAAAAACAAAGGGCAAATACTAAATATATCATTATTATATCTTAGATTTATTATATTATGACACAACTTATCACTACACTAGTTAAGCTACTTTCCAGCTAAGCTAGACAGACAGACAGACAAACTAAAAAATGTTTAAATATCTGTATTTTGTTGCCTAAATATCTTTTGAAAGATTCGTGGAGGGTTTGAGAACCAGAATACAGTCTCGCTAAATAAGTGGGAACTCGACACAAATATTTGAAAATGCAACTGTAGTAGAAGTGGAGAATTTATTTTAATGGTATATTTTTGGAGAAAGCGTTTAGTATATTTTATCGGCCGGTCTATGGTCTCTCTAATGTTATTTCGCAAGATGCGTTTTATTTTGTCTGCAAGGCTTAAGTTGCCAAATACCAGCCACAGCCACAAGTTATGGTGTGTAAAAGTTCGCAGCCTCTCTGGCACTATTCAAACCGAAGATGCGGTAACTCAAAGCGCGCAACCTCCGCCTGAGAAAGCCGCTAGCGCTAGTGAAAATTCCAAGCAAGAGCAGCGCTCGCTCCACATTGCAGTTATCGGGGTGCCAAATGTTGGTAAAAGCACTTTTATCAACAACATAATCAACCACAGGGTCTGCCCGACCTCAGCCAAGGTGCACACTACCCGCCAGTCGAATACCGCCATTTGTACCTCGGGCCAGACACAGCTCGTCTTTTACGACACGCCCGGTTTGGTGACCCAGCGAGAGATTCGAAAGCACCACCTCGAGCAGAGCTTCAAGAGTGCTTATCGCCATGCAATACAGCATGCGGACGTCATCGCCGTCCTGCATGACGCCTCGAATGGCTGGACGAGGAAGGAGCTCCACCCCACGGTCCTGGACACGCTGAAGGCCTACACGCACTTGCCCAGTTTTCTCGTCCTGAACAAGATAGACGCCCTGAAGTCGAAGCGTGTGCTGCTGGATCTAATCAAGACTTTGACCAACGACACTCTGACAAGCAGGCGTGGTGTCCAGCATGTTAGACATGCTGAAACTGCCCCGGGCACTTATCAACCGGCTGGAGGCAACCGCCTTAACCAACGCGAGACCAGCTGGAGCCATTTCAGCGATGTTTTTCTTGTTTCGGCTATGACGGGCACCGGTCTAAACGACCTGCAGGACTATCTGGCAGGACAGGCCAAGCCTAGGCAGTGGAGATTCCCCGCCGACGTGCACACTGACGCCAGCCCAGAGGCGTTAATTGTGGAAAGCGTGAGGGCTCGCCTGCTGGACTACTTGCCACAGGAGATTCCCTACAATCTAAAGTGCGAGATAGAGTACTACAGTGTGGAGAAGCGTAAGCGTAGCACCTCTTCCTGTTCCCAGTTGCTGGCTAACTCTTACTCTCTTTACAGATGTTGTATACACCTCCGTGCAGGTGCAATGTCCCACAACACGCATTGAGCGCTTAATCTGCGGCGAGGGCAACGGGAAGCTGCGCCAGATTACCGAACGAGTGACCTCGGACCTGGTGGAGATGTTCGGCCAGGCGGTGTCCCTAACCATTTCGACGGTATCGAAGGGAAAAAAGAGTACGCCCGAGCCTCGAAATTGATGCTTCAAAAATTTTGTTGTTACATTTAATTTAATTATAACGTTACGTAAACCTACGAATTCACAAAAGCTTCAAATGTGCCACTAGTTTACCTAATTCTTCAGCAGGTGCGGGACCGAGGCCAAGCACTGTAGCGGTTCCGGACTCTAGCTGCGTGCGTCCAGCGTCCCGCACCATGGCGGCCACTACGTTTGACTCTTGGGCACGTCGTTCGAGGGTGCTGAGCTGTTCATAGTTTTCTACGCGGAGCACGATCTTGGGCTGTCCAAGGCGGCACCAACGCTGTAGGATGGCATTCTGCAGCTTTGTGCCTTGGGCTGCGCTCTGGTAGCACATGACTGCTGCATGGGCGCATTGGGCCGCCGTCTTTCCTTTCGACATCTTAACATCTCTACGTACAACAAGTGCCAGCTTGGTGGACTTTTCAAAGGCGACACTGTTTCTGAGGAACTTCTGCAGAATGCTACTTGACGTGGGCATACTTCTGGGTCTGCTGCTCCACGTACTTCTGCATGCAGGCTCGGAACTCTTTCACTTTATCCTGACACGCCCGCCAATCACCGGTCTCGGCAATACACTCCTGGACCTTGTAGTGGAGCTCAATGCAGCCGGTCTTTTTAAGCATCAATTCCACGGGGTCCTGATCCGACGCTGCGGACATTTTCTTTAACAATTGACTGACTAATATTGCATCAGGCGTGCGGGTTCGAATTATGAAATTTTGTAAGATGTGGCCGTTCTCTCGACTTTAAGTGTTCCTAACAATATACTAAGTTCGTCTAAATACCGTCGAATCTGAACGGTGGGAAACTAAAATAATTTTGTATCTATTTCGTTAATCACTATTTAATAATAATTATAATTAAAATTAAATTCTACATACCTTTCACTGCCAGAGACGAATCACTTAATGTTTATATATATATATATATGTATGAATTAAACGCGACCTAAATTTTATTTCATCGCATTTATTTTTCAGATTATTGCATGATATCATAATCGACAGCGCGCTGATTAGATGTTTTTTAGGATCTCTCTATTTACAAAATTTATATAATTCATAATAAAAGAAAATAGTCTCAATGCTTTGAGACACTTTCTGGTTATTATAATCTTAGGCAGAAGTTTGCAACGCAGTGAAGGAGATATTTCCGACCCTATAAAGTATATACATTCTTGATCAGCATCAACAGCCGAATCATCTGGCAAACTAGTCTCTCTTCTATTTACTCTCAGGATCGAACGACTATATCATATAGCTGCCATCGGAGCAATGGGCAAATTTATAATACAAAAATTATAACTTCGTCGTTTTTCACGTTATCTACTCTGGAATATGAGTTTTTATATTATTTCGGATTTAATTTTATAAAAATCGGACTACAATATCACAGAAACAAACAGGAAATTAATAGAAAAAAAAATATATCTTTGCCAGTTTTCAACATATTGCCATCTACTTTGAGATATGAGGATTTAGTAATATTTCAGAATTCCCGACTTAATTTGATAAAAATCGGACGGCTTTATCATATAACTATCATAGGAACGATCCGCATATAAAGAGAAAAAAACTGTACATGTAAAAACAAATTTAAAACTGTAAAAATAATAATATGAAGATAATTCATAATATATTAGATGTGGATACATTTTTATAAATCCAATTTCAAAACTAATTGGTTGATTAAAATCATTTAATTTAAATTTTAATGTGACCAGATAGCTATTCAAGGTATTCAATATATCGATATCGAAATCGAGAGAACTGCATCTCTAAACTGCAATACGCGTCAGGTCCAGCAATTGTTGCTGTTTTTATTATGCTGAAAAAGTGCAAATAATTTCGCCCAAGTCGGATTTTGTTATGGTCCACAGTGTGCGACAGTAATTGTTAAAAATCAATACTATTACCCAGTGGTGGCAGCACAAAATGTGATCTGAACTTTTTCCGAGCAAATCTTAGAGCAATTTGATAAACAAGGCAAGTCAAGAACTTCGACTTAATTTCATAGGCTTATTACTCATGAATGCAGCCAGTTGTGGTTAGAAGGTGCTAAGTCTCTGTCTTTCGGATTTTACAGATTCGACCGCGTCATCAGTGACGCGTCTTTGTTGACTTCGATCCGATCCACTGATAAGCCTGGAGAGAGGAGCCGGGGAGCTGGAAGAGCTGAGAGCTGAGGCCGCACCCTAAACAAAGGAGATACCCAGCAGCTAAAGCAGCATAATGCCGATACTATATAGCGTTATTTCGCGAGGCAGCACGGTGCTTGCCAAGTTCGCGGAGTGCGTAGGTAACTTTGCCGAAGTCACTGAGCACATCATCGGCCGTATTGGGGTCCACAACCACAAGATGACATACAACCACGGCGAGTACCAGATCCACTACACCTGCGAGAACAAGCTGGTCTACATGTGCATTACCGACAACGTGGGTGAACGAACCGGCGGCCCAGTTTACAAAAGCCGCCGCTGTGTGTTGCCCAATCGATAATATCTCTCGTCTCTCTTGTAGGAGTTTGAGCGCTCACGGGCCTTTCTCTTTTTGGCGGATGTCAAGCAGAAGTTCATCCAAACGTACGGCCTCCAGGTGGCCACGGCCATCGCCTATGCCATGAACACCGAATTCTCCAAGGTTCTAGCCCAGCAGATGGTATACTTCAGTCAGTCGGGCGAGGTGGACACCATTTCGAGGGTCCATGGGCAAATAGACGAGCTAAAAGACATTATGGTTAAAAATATTGGTAAATAAGCACCTGAAATGATGTAAATCCTCAAAAAAGATCCCATGGCTTTCCATCTTTTGCAGACAGCCTGCGTGACCGCGGCGAAAAGCTTGAACTGCTAGTCAACAAGACCGAAAACTTGAGCAATAATGTAAGCTGAAGCAGAATGTTTACCCCAACGGCGTTTACACCTTTATAATTTTCAGTCCGTTGCATTCCGCAAGGCCTCGCGCAACTTGGCGCGGCAAATGTTTTGGAAGAACATCCGGATCTACGTGGTGGTAGGCCTGGTGATAACCTTCATCGTCTATGTGATCGTGAGCATGGCCTGCGGCGGTCTCGCCTGGCAGTCCTGCGTCTAAGGAGCCTCTGGCCTCGTTGTTTATATTGTTATAAGCTCCACAACACATGTATATTTGCATATAAAGTTCTACCGTACTCTCATTATCTATGTTCAATGTAATAAACGTGAATGTATACAGGTTTAAAAGATAATCCGCCTTCACTTGTCCTCGACGTAGACCACATCGTTAGCCTTGACCTTGCCTGGCAGCCGCAATCCCAGGTGAATGCCCAGAGCCGGCGAGCTGAAGTTGAACAAGCGATAACTGTGGAAAGACGCAATAAAGCCACAATCAATGGAATTTATCAGCAAACTAGAAAGGAAGTGACTCACCTCCGCAGCGTCTTCAGCGGCTCTCCATCGATGTCCCTCTTTGCCGTCTGGGGATTTATATTCGGCAAAATGCAACGAGTGCAAGGAGCCACCGATCGAAAAACTGCATCGTCCCCGATGCGCAGCCACTGCCACTTGTCCTCTGCATAGGGTTCGTCCACATCCATTTTAAGTTCGAAATTGCCGCGGAACTGCAGAGCATCCACGGGATTCTTGAGCCGAGTGTTCAGATCGGCCACCGATGAGAGATTCATTAGCATGTAACTGGTGGCATCATTTAAGGTGCCCTTTGAGAAGAAACATGAATTGATTTAGATATATTTTCTAGATTAACGTAAAACCCACCGAATCCTCTTGCCTCAGGAAGGGCATATGCTTCAGCCTCGGATTGGTACTCCTCACTGGGGTCGGGTAGGGATAGTGGACAAGCTTCAGGCCGCTCTCCTGCTTCAGAATTGCCTGGGAGAACCACGTATTGATGCGGTCACCGCAGGCCATCACATCCACGGGCACGCCCCAAACGGAGGTGTGCACATCCTTGCCTGAGCCCTCCAACTGCTCAAAGTCCAGCTCCAAGTCGGGCAGGCCTTCGTAACTGAACACCAGCTTGCTGGCTGATACCTTCTTGGAATGGATCTGCGTCATGTGCGGATAAATGCGCGCCGTGATCATCTCGTTCTTGTCGTTGACCACCATCAAGGTGCGATCCCGAATGCCCTCAAAGGACATGCTGAGCACATCGCAGTCGAACACCACACCGGGCTTGGAAATCTCCATGGGAGCACAGGACTTGACAGGAAAGAAGTGAATCCTCTGCACGGTGCCCACGCGGCGCCACTTCTGGGGCATTACATCGCGTGTCAGGTGTCGGTACAGCAGGTAACTGGCACCGCTCGCAGCGACCAGGCCAACGCCCACGCCGATCAGAGCCTTCGGACTTAGGTCAAAAGTCGAGCTGCTTCCACTAGCTGCACGATAGTTATGGTTACTAGGAGGGAAATCCTTTATCCTATTTTTCACTCACTTGCCATCTCCTTGTTTTACGTTGCACTTGTTGCTTTCTCTGCGCCAAAAGCTTTACTGATTAGATTGTCCGTTTATTGAAGCAAAGCTCTTTGGAAGATCATACCCAAAGCTGGACCGTAATCAGGCCATTTTACAACTTTAATTAAATTAGCAATATAAAATATATTTGTTAATTAATGATGACGAAAGTAATTTAGTTTTTTGTTGTATAAATTTCTTAAGAAACAAAAGCTGGATAAGGTTTTATTTGCAAAGAAATCATATTTCGCCATTCCGTTTCCCTCCCAAATTCACGGCATGCCTATCGATAAGTGTTATCGAGCAAGAAGCCGGCAGATTTGTTTACATTTGTTCAATATGTTTTTTTTTCTTTTAAATGCGTTTTTGGAGTTGGTTAACATATATTTTTGGCTTTTATTTATTATATCGGATGTAATAACCTCAATCTCCGTACTCTTATCTTCCAAGATGAGCGAGCAAGAATCAACGGAACGTAGTAGGCCCACAACAAACGCTTCAACGCTTCCCGATCCTGACGCCGAGCTGGATGTGACCAGTGAAAAATTCAATCCCCTAAAAGCCTTGTACGCGCCCAACTACAAGATAACAGATGCTGTTCCCAAGGTTCTCTACCAGAATCTGGCCGCCTTCGAGAGTGCGCTCAAAAAGTTTGGCATCTGGCAGCTAAACAAGCGCCAGAAATCGGAAACTGGAGCGGAAAATCAAAAAAACCAGCAGCAGATGGAACAGCCCTCAACATCCAAAGCTGCTGCAGCAACTATCACAGAGGTGCCTCAGCGCCGTTTCGAGCTGCATCAGATGCCTATGCCCAGCACGACGAACAAGAAGCACCAACGTAATATTTTCACCTATATGGAGACGAGTGTTGGACCACTGGCACTGCTCAAAAAGTGTGTGCCCCTGCACAAATCCAAGGAACCCTCGCCCCCTACTCAACGAATTCGTGTAGCAATCCGCAAACAAGGAGTTGTGGGCGGCAGCGTGGAAGGTGAACTGCTCGCCTTCGACAAGCAGTGGAATCTTCTCCTACGAAACGCTACAGAGACCTGGAAGCGCAGGAAATACAACTACGGTCAGCAAAACATCTGCGACACACCTGTGGATTGCACTGACCGGCTCAAGGAGCTGGGCATCACCCTGCCCAGGATACAAGTAAAGAGTCTGAATAGAAAGAACGTGGAGATAACCCGCGATTTACCACAGGTATTGATTCGCGGTGAAAATGTCGTTCATGTTAGTTTAATAGATAAGCCAAAATAATATATAGCGTGTTTCATTGTTAGCTGGTGTACTCCATGGGTACGCACTCCTCGGCGGCCACCTCATCGTCCTCCATCAGGTGCTGTAGGGTCTCATTGGGATAGCTGAAACGAATTGTTGGTTTAATTAAGGTTCTACGTGGGCCTAGAGTAATATATTACCACTTGGAGGGACTCTCATCGCTGAGCATTGTGGTGGGCACTGTGGCCGAGGTGCACTCAGGGCTCATCAGTTCAATGGGCGTGGGCCGTCGCTCCTGCAGCTGGCGAGCAATTTCGGCTGTGCTCAATCCAGGTGAAGCCTCTTTGGTGACAGCCTGAAGCTGGATTTGTTGTTGCTGTAGTTGCTGCGAGGGCGAAACTGTGGCCGTAAGCTGCCTCTTTGCGGCAGCAGCCTGCATTCCGTGGTTTGATGGCATCATTCCGGTCAGAATTTTGCGTCTGCGACCCCGTGTGGCGCCGACAGTGGGCATATGCGGGGGCATACCTGGTACTCCAGGTGCGCCCTTGTCTTTGTGCTTTCGGCGTATGGTTTCTTTGGGTGTTTGGGAACCTCCGGTCACTCCGGAAGTGGATGCTGAGGCATTCTCTGGCTCCGAATCCGAGCTGTCGGTGGCATCGCTGTCGCTGGAGTCCTTGGCGGGCTTCTCGTACATTAACAGGCGGTCGAGCAGAAATGTGCGATCGCGGGACACCTTCAGCAGCCTTCGCTGATTCGTGTGCAGCAGATCCTGGAAATATTCGTTCTCCTGTAAACACAAAAAGCTGTGACTTCAACATTGCCAAGCTCAACTTAATGTATTTACGTAGATGAGGAATTTCAGCTTCTTCTTTAGGTTCTTGTAGCGCTCCTTGTAGTCCACCGCGCTGCCTCCGCCAATTCCCATTCCCGCGGATGCAGATGAACCCGCGAGCGGCGCGCCATGAGCTATCGCCTGGACTCGATCCCTCGCTGGCGGTGGCGGCTCGTCATCGCTTTCCGGCTGTTGGGGCTCGTCCTTAATGGCGGCCTCCCCCTGGTTAGCAAGGGACCGACAGTACCAGCCCTCGAGCATTTTATTTTAATTAAAATTCAAAGTTTGTGTTTATTTTTCCTTCGTATACATGCCAGGCAGTGGTGGGAGTGATTCGATAGTTTCGAAGGTAGCGCACTATCGATTACTGCTGTCGGCAATCGGCGCTATTCTTTTTTATCATCGGTATTTTGAATTTAAAACTGACTTGGAATATAATTTTATTTAATGTTTTTATTTGTATTAAAGAATTCAATTGTGATTTAATTATATATGCAATAGTACACGATTTAAAGCTTCGCATACTGCCACTCATGTACCACCATCGACGGCAGAATGTCCTTCAGAGTTTGGGCCCCGATCAGCGCCATTGTGATCTCGAAATCCTTCCTCAGAACGCTCAGCACCTCCTCCACACCCTTCTGGCCGTTGTAGGCCAGTCCCCAAACGGCAGGACGACCAACAAAGACAGTTTTAGCGCCAAGAGCCAATGCCTTGAAGATGTCATTGCCCTGCATGATGCCGCCGTCCAGCATAACAACTAAATCATCGCCCACGGCCTTTACAACCTCCGGCAGGGCTTCAATCGATGCCGGAACCGTGTCGATTTGACGTGCTCCATGGTTGGACACAATGAGACCAGCGCATCCAAACTCCCTGGCCAACACAGCATCCTCAGCAGTCAGAACTCCCTTCACCACAATGGGCAGATGGGTGATACTCTTCAGCCAAGCGATATCCTTCCAGGTGATGCTCGGATCAAACTGACTGGACACGTACTCGTTTATGCCAGAAGCGCCCGTGCTGGGACTACCCACACCGGTGGCCTTCACGCCCTGGAAGTTGGCCAGGGTGAGGTGCGCGGGCAGGCTGAAGTTGTTCCGCACATCGGCACGTCGGTGTCCGAATATTGGGGCATCGATTGTCAAGACGAGGGCCTTGAAGTTGGCTTTTTCAGCTCGACGGACCAACTTTTCCGTGACGGCACTAAAGTCGAGATGGTGGAAAGTAAATTTTATATAATTCTAGCTTGTATTTTAGTCTTACCGTTCCTTGTAGATGTAGAGCTGGAACCATTTCACGGTGTCCGGTGCACCGGCTGCCAGATCCTCCAATGATGTGGTAGAAAGGGTGCTGAGAATAAAGATGGAGCCAGCCTTGCCCGCGGCCCTGGCATTGCCAATCTCGCCATCCGGATGCGCCATCTTCTGCATGGCTGTGGGGGCAATGCCCAACGGCCACTTCATCCGCTCGCCAAATATCTCACAGCCAATGTCCAGACGGGAGACATCCCGCAAGCAACGTGGACGCAGCCGCAGACGGCGGAAAGCCTCGCGGTTCAGGCCCAAGGTGAACTGATCACCGGCTCCGCTTCTGTAGTAGTCCAAAGCATTCTTCTCCAGCTGGCCAGCGGCCTTCTTCTCAAAGTCCTCGACACACACAAAAGCCATGTCTGTTATGTAACGTGGAATGGAAATATACAATGTTTGTCCGCACTTTCCAGACTATAACTAAACCCGCAAAATAGCGGACCAGCATCAACATCATTTGCCTGGCGGGGATCGTAAACCGAGCCGATCGCGATAAGCAAGCTGTCTACCGGCTGCAACTGATAAGCTGTCCCGAAACGAAGTCTCCCAGGTCTCGCATAGAGATCATCCGAAAGAGACGACGCAGTTTCCCATCTCTACACGGGGGGTAGCCTTCCGAAGCGATAAGCGCTCACTTTTTTTTGACAAGATTAGGTTAATGGTTAATGGGAATCACGTACCTTCTGCAAGCTGACTTCCGAAGCTTCAATGTCCACTTTTCACATGGGATTAATCGCTGGATTCCTCTTCCTCTTCTTCTTCAACTCTCAAACGAATGAAAACTCGCTGGCAATTGTGAACTATCAACGGGTTTATTTAAAAAGCAACAAAATTCCTGTAAAAAACTCACTCTTAGAACTAGTTAACCATCGGTAGGTGCTCTAAACGCTATACGTAGCCTTTAGGTTGTTGAAGTACTCCAGATCCTTTGCGCTAATCGAGGGCACGAACTTGTTGAAGGACCTAGTAAAGTCTTCTGACTCCACGACAACATTCTCCGGCATTAGTTCCTCATCCGTTATGGCCCCACTCAAGTGCCTGTCTATGATGCGCCTCACGGCCGAAAGCCAGGCATTCGAGCAGATGGAGTACAGATCTGCTCCGCTCATTTCGCTCTTTAGCCGCTCCGCAATCTCGTCCATGTCCACGCCAGCAGCTAGGGCAAAGCGCTGAGTCTGGGCCCGCAGCACCGCTGCCTTGTCATCGGCTGTGGAGCAGGGACCAACATAGAAGAGCTTGTCAAAGCGACCGGGACGCAATAGGGCGGGATCGATCAGATCCGGACGGTTGGTGGCTGCCAGAATGAAGATGGGCTTACTAGTGTCGCCATCACTCATGCCATCCATCTCGGCCAGCAGTTGCGAGACCACGCGATCCATAACGCCTCCAGAATCACCAGCCACACCTCGATTGGGAGCAAGAGAGTCTAGTTCGTCCAGGAAGAGGACACAAGGCGCTGCTGACCGGGCCCGAGAGAAGACCTCGCGGACATTCTGTTCGCTCTGGCCCACATACATGTTGAGGAGCTCCGGCCCCTGGACGGAGAGGAAGCTCAGGTTGCACTCGGTGGCCACGGCCTTGGCCACCAAAGTCTTGCCCGTTCCCGGCGGGCCGTAGAGAAGAATGCCCGATCGCCTCAAGTTCTTGCCCATTAGGTGAACATGTTTGAGCGGCAGCCCGATGCTGCTCTGGATCTCGTCCTTCAGCTTAGCCAGACCACCGATATCCGACCAGTACACCTTCGGTACCTTGGGCGCCCCCAAGCTGTCCGCGAAGGAACTCTGCATGTCGCTCAGGTTCTTGGCGAAGTGTGATAAGTCCAGGGCGCTCCTGCCGTGACGTTGGCGGCTCTTCAGGCGAATGGCACTGTCGTATAGCAGCTGAAGGTCGCCCAAGAGAAAGCCCTGCGACTTTGCCGCTACCTCCTGAAGCACATTGATGGTATCCCTCCAATTAGGACTGACGCGGGACATAAATTGCGCCTGGTTTTCTCTCGAGAAGAGGGGCAGGCGGCCGATGGCCTTTTGGTTATGGATCACATCGTTAAAGGTCTCCCGCACATGCATCCAGCGCAGGATCTCGAATCGCTCCTCTTTGCTGGGCATCTCTATGCTGACTATCTCCAAGAAGAGGCTCTGAATCATGGGCTTCAGGTGTTTGTCGCTGGTTATGGCCACCACCACAACGGGGTGCTTGCGATCTTTGGTAAAAAGCTCTTGGACCTGCACATGGAAGGCCGACAGCAGACGCAGATCCTCGTTGCCCTCGTTGTCAATGCCAAAGATCTCAAAGTTGTGGAAGCAAATCAGGAGTGGCTCACTAACTAGGCTCTTGGCGAAGACCGCCTTTAACTTCATTTCCGTGTGCGAGGGCACCTGCGAGACAATCTCAGCACAGTCCGCTCCATACAGATGCATGCCCAGCTCCTGGGCCACGGCATTTATGAGCTTCGTTTTACCAGAGCCTCGCTCGCCTTGCAGCAGAAACACGGGGAAAATGTGCTTCGAGGACAGACACGCGGACTTCTTGGGCAGGAAGGCGTCTATCGAGGAGCGCAGCAGTTGGTAAGGCTTCCGTAGACCGCTTGGATAGTTCTCAACGATTGCAAAGTTGTCCAGCACTTGGCGCGGCAGAAAGCTGTGGGCAGATGGCACTTGAACCAAGTTGCTAAAGCTCTTGGCCACCACAGCCTGCAGCTCGAACTCGCTGCCCTTTGTCTCCAAATGAATGCACTTGAAGTGAACGTGGCGAAGGTAGGCGAAAATCAGGTAATAGTGCGCGTAGGAGGCAGTGCCGACTAAGTCTGCGTTCACCTCGATACGGTAGGTGTGGCCGCGATGCAAGAGACGCGGGGTGCTGAAGTAGTTGCTCAGGATGAGCTCAGTCAGTTCGGCGGGCAATTCGTGCGGATCGGTCAGCATGTATACGTGCGCCTTGGTCGCTATGCCGGGTATGGTCTGCTCGTCGGCAAAATGGTCCAGCTGCACCCAGCAGTTGGAGCGGATGCGAAAGCGGTCCATGATGTTCCCGTAAAAGTTTTCCTGACATGGAAAAAGGTGTTATTGGCATAAAAGACTTCGATAAATATGTACACTCACCTGCACATACAGACAATTTGGTTGACATTGGGCCACTGGCAGTATCTGGGCAACTATGGTGTGCGGCGCTTCCTGCAGCATTTGCTTGATGACCGTTTGAGAGTCGGACTTCCCAATTGGTGGCTGATTGCTCGTTCCCCTGCCATTGCCACGAATAACCAAGTTGACAAAGTTAACGTCCGGCGACTCCGCATAGCTGTTGTACACGTCCTGACTCGCGAAGACCAGGTGCTCCGACTTGATCAGCTCGTTCTTGATCAGCAACTCGTAGAGGCGATTCGGAATAGGGGTCAGAAGCAACTTGCCCTTGTAATATTTGGCATAGCGCCAGTACACGGCGTATGTGAGATATCCGGGAAAGAAGAACCAGGGCCACTTGGGCGCCAGCAGCTGCACGGCCGAGTTGTAGCCCTCTACTAGCTCCTGCACGCGACCGGAGAAGCTGTATCTGGGCTGGCCGGGATCCTGCTGATCGAACGCCACCGAATTTCGCTTACCGGCGACCTTTTTCTGTGGGATTCGAACGGGTAATTAACTAATGGAAGTCTTGATAAAGCAGATGACCTACCGCCGAATCATTTTCATTCATTTTTTAACAACAAGGAGCGACAAAAACAAAACAGAAAGCACGAGTACAAGGGTTAATTTCGACACGGAGAGTCAAAGTTCAAGGAGTTGGAGGAAGGGCAGCACACAGTCACACTGAAATAAGCAATGTCTAGTTAATTCAGTTAATGCACAGCCAGATATTACCCTTTGCGGTGATTATTCTGCATTTTAATTAGCTGTTACGTTAGTTTTTACCTTTTTTATAATAACTCTCCTCTTCATTTCTCAATGTTTTGGTTAAAGATGTTCAGCAGTGCTGCCAACTTTTTCTAACGAATGGTATTTTAAAAAGCTTGATTTTAGTGTTGCCAGATGCAAGTTAGGCTTTCCCCCTAAAAAATCTCAAAATGTTAAAATTTCAGTTTTCCTCCTGAATTTAATGTATTTGGTCTTGAAGTAGAACACCATCTCGGAAATAAATTTTTAATTATAATAATAGTAATAATAATAATTACGATTTACCTTCAATTTGCTTGTATGATTTTCCTTTTAAATGCTAAAATGCCCTTTTGTTGCTGGACTGCCTAGTTATATGCATAGCGACTGTCTAGCTCCCATACAGTTTATTCGTCTCCCTTGTGCTTACTGTACCTCAATATATTCTTGGTATATTTTAGTATTATTAGCGAAAATAGGGGTATTTTCAGCTTGGCGACACCTGGTCACACACCCACGCAAACAAAATACGAGAATTTTTATCTCCCGAAAATGAGTCTTGAAATGAGCAATATAAACGGAGGGAACGGCACCCAAGGCTCCCACGATAAACGTGAGTTGCTCTGCCTGCTGAAACTCATCAAGAAGTATCAGTTGAAGAGCACGGAGGAGCTGCTCTGCCAGGAGGCGAATGTCAGCAGTGCCGACTTGGCGGAGATTAGCGAGAGCGATGTGCAAAAGGTGCTCGGCGCTGCCTTGGGGCTGGGCGACAATGCCCGGGAATGGGAACGTGCTCCAGCTCTACCGCAGCCGGCGAAACAATCGGCCGTGACCGAGGCCAATGCGGCGGAGGCGCTGGCCAAGTTCATTGGCGACGACAGCTTCGATGCCCAGCAGTACGAGCAGTCCTACCAGGAGCTACGCACCTTCGTGGAGGACTCCCTGGACATATACAAGCACGAGCTGTCCATGGTGCTGTACCCCATCCTGGTGCAGATCTACTTTAAAATGCTTGCCAGCGGCCTCAGGGACAAGGCGAAGGACTTCATCGAGAAGTACAAGTCCGATCTCGACGGCTACTACATCGAGGGTCTGTTCAATCTTCTACTGCTGTCCAAGCCAGAGGAGCTGTTGGAGAATGATCTAGTGGCCGCCATGGAAACGGACCGGTTTGTCATACGCATGTCAAGGGACTCACATTCGCTCTTTAAGCGCCACATACAAGATCGCCGGCAGGAGGTGGTGGCGGATATTGTGTCCAAGTACCTGCACTTCGATACCTACGAAGGCATGGCGCGCAACAAGCTGCAGTGTGTGGCTACGGCAGGCTCCCACATTGGCGAGGCCAAGCGGCAGGACAACAAGATGCGGGTCTACTATGGCCTGCTTAAGGAGGTCGACTTCCAGACTTTGACCACGCCAGCGCCTGCGCCAGAGGAGGAGGACGACGACCCGGATGCCCCAGATCGTCCAAAGAAGAAGAAACCGAAAAAGGATCCGCTGCTATCAAAAAAATCGAAATCGGATCCAAATGCCCCCTCAATTGACAGGATACCCCTGCCGGAACTGAAGGATTCAGACAAGTTGCTGAAGCTAAAAGCTTTGAGGGAAGCTAGCAAGCGTCTGGCGCTTAGCAAAGATCAATTGCCTTCGGCTGTCTTCTACACGGTTCTGAACTCCCATCAGGGCGTAACGTGCGCCGAGATCTCAGACGATTCCACGATGCTGGCCTGCGGATTTGGGGACTCTAGTGTGAGGATCTGGTCTCTGACGCCTGCCAAGCTGCGCGCCCTCAAGGATGCTGATGCGCTGAGAGAGCTGGACAAGGAGTCGGCCGATATCAATGTGCGGATGCTGGATGACCGCAGCGGAGAGACGACCAGGAGTTTTCTGGGCCATACCGGACCAGTTTATCGCTGCGCCTTTGCGCCCGAGATGAACCTGCTCCTGTCGTGCTCAGAGGACGGCACGATACGACTGTGGTCCCTGCTTACTTGGTCCTGCGTGGTCACTTATCGGGGCCACGTCTACCCGGTTTGGGATGTGCGTTTTGCGCCGCACGGCTACTACTTCGTGTCTTGCTCCTACGACAAAACTGCACGCCTCTGGGCCACGGACTCCAATCAAGCTCTGCGCGTGTTTGTAGGCCATTTGTCCGACGTAGACTGTGTGCAGTTCCATCCAAATTCCAACTATGTGGCTACCGGCTCCAGCGATCGGACAGTACGCTTGTGGGACAACATGACGGGCCAGTCGGTGCGCCTGATGACGGGTCACAAAGGATCGGTGAGTTCTCTGGCCTTCTCTGCATGCGGCCGGTATCTGGCTTCCGGTTCGGTGGATCATAACATCATCATCTGGGACCTGTCGAGTGGAGCTCTGGTTACCACCCTGCTAAGGCACACCAGCACCGTGTCCACGATTACCTTCAGCCGGGATGGCACTCTGCTGGCAGCCGCTGGCCTGGACAACAACCTTACGCTGTGGGACTTCCATAAGGTCACTGAGGACTACATCAGCAATCACATTTCGGTGTCGCACCACCAAGACGAAAACGACGAGGATGTGTACCTGCTGCGCACGTTCCCCAGCAAAAACTCGCCCTTCGTCACCCTTCACTTCACGCGCCGCAATCTCCTGATGTGCGTGGGTCTCTTCAAAAGCTAGGTTCGAAGCTAGGCTTAGTCGGTATACGTAACGTAGATGTAAGTAATGCACGAAATATGTCTAGGATTAAAGTCGTCGTATCATCAGTTTGTGTATCTTCCACGCTTGGAATGATATAGTGTCTTACCCATTTAGGAATTAGTTTTGAATTTTTTAAGCTGCTAACGACCATTTGGATTTAAAGTTTATAATAAATCAATGCAATACCCCTCTGTGTTCTGCATTACTAAATGAAAGATGTGACTTTGGTTCCTTAAAGATAAATCGTTCATTTAAAAGCACATAGCATATACATAGTTGAATACGCGTCAGATAACATATTGTCTACTCCGCATCGGCGATGCCAAATGTCCGGCGCACGGCCACCGAGTTTTTGATGTTAAAGATGGCGCAGCGCGGCGGTTTCTCACCGCCAAAGGCTAGGGTGTAGGGATCCTCCGGGCACTGGCGCATGCACTGCAGACGCCCCATATTGAACTCGTGCTCGTAGACGTGCTTGACCTCAGTGCTGTTGAAGTTCCACACCTTGAGGGTTCCCTCCGTGGAGGTGGAGGTTAGCAGATTGGGCATCTGGCTGTTGAAGCACACTCCGGAGATCTCCTCGTTGTGGGCCTTTACGGACCACAGCAGCTCGTCGGGCTTCCGTTTGTCGGCGTAGTGCAGACTGCCGTCGTTGGTGCCCACGATGAAGTAGTCACTCTGCGTGGGATGCCACAGGACCTTCTCCACCTCGCCGGGGACCTTCCACTGGATGCATGAGGAGTTGACGGCATCGGCGTCGCGGCAATCGAAGAGCCTCACATACCCATCGGCACAGCCGGTGAGGATGCTCTGCGCCTCCGCGGGGTGGAACTCCAGGGACTGAACCTTCTCGCCGAATGCTGTGATAGTAGTGTGCGGCTGGCCCTCGTCCATGTCCCATAAAATGAGAGTCTGGTCAACAGAGCCACTGGCCAGAATGTGTTCGAAGTTGCGGTTCCACGAGAGATCCAACACGGCGTCCTTGTGGCCGTACTGCTCCTTGTTCTGCTTGCGACTGCCCTTGGAGCCCAACTTGAAGGTGGGCTCAATGGAGTCCTGGATATCCAGGTCCCAGATGGTGATAATGGGATCCATGCAGCCGATAGCGCACATGTTGCCCACCTTGTCGCTGCCGGCGTCGTGGTTCATCCATTCAATGCAGAGCGGAAAGCTTGGCAGCAGAAAGTCGTGGTGCGTGTATAGCGCTTCCTCCTCCTGGTTGAACACCCACACTTCCATGGAGGCGGCGTCGTCCTGGACGTGGCCCACCAGTATCAGGTTGTCACTGGGCTTTATGACCTCATCCTCGGCCTCAGAGTCCTCATCCTCGTCGGGCACTTGTTCTCCAGCATCCACAATGTTCGCCAGACTGGTGACTGTGGCATTTTCCTCGTTGTCGTAATCCTGGAAGTGATACTCGTCCTGCGGATTGCGGTTCTCACTATTCGCATCCTCATTGTCGTCCACATCCATGCCTTCCCCATCCCCTGCTCCACCCTCCTCATCGTCGTCGCTCTCCTCGTCCAGTTCCTGCTGCGTGTTGCCGATTATTCTGGCCAGCTCCGCCTGCGTCAGCACAATCTTGTCTGGCTTGTCCTTGGCCACGCCGCGCGGCACAAAGCAGAGGGCAGGCACGAAGTCAATGCTCGCCTCAGGTGGTCCTTCCTCAGCCATTATTAAAGAAGTTCGAAAAAGTTTACCCCACCAATCGAAATAGTGTCAACACGTGCAGTTTTTGAATCAAGCAAATAGTGTGACCGTAGCTGACCCAAGAGAACAATCCAAATACGCGATGAATAAATACCAATTACAAATTGCAACAAAAATATTTATTATTCTTATATTTATTATTAATAATTATGATTATATATAAATAATATATATAAATAAATAAATAATAATAAATTGCAACAAAAATATTTATTATTCTTATATTTATTATTAATAATTATGATTATATATAATATAAATATATATAAAAAGATTTGAGATATCGAGATGAATTTAATTTAATTTAATTGTTATTAAATTATATACCTAATTTTTTCGCAGATAAACCAAGAATGATTTATGCACTTAATATAAAACTTCTTATCTGCATTCATCTTATCAGAATGTCTGCAGCCCTAATGCTGTATGCAATCAGATTACTCAGATAAATTCTTTTTAGTCATTAGCAACCCGGAGATACTTTCAATCTTCAGTCTAGAAGATCTCTTCCATCAATATGGACGCACGTAAATTCTCTACTCACATACTGGACACTTCCGTGGGGAAAGCTGCCGCCAATGTTCGAGTAACCGTTTCCAGACTGGACGAGATCCAGGAGTGGCGATCCCTTCGAGCGGTCCAAACAAATGAAGATGGTCGGTGCCAGCTCTTGGAGTCTGGCCAATTTCCCAATGGCATCTACAAGCTAACGTTCCACGTGGGATCTTATTTTGCTGAGCGAAGAGTAAGGACTCTGTATCCAGTTATTGAGATCATTGCGGACTGCAGCGAAAATCAGCATTACCATATTCCCCTCTTACTTAATCCCTTTGGATATTCTACATATCGTGGTACATAGACAAGTAAACCCAAAATATTGTATTTGGTTAATAATAACATTAAAGATATTTTGCAAGAGGTTGGATTGTTTGTTATTTGAACCTTTACAAAATATTTAAAAGTATTTTGGAAAGCAAATTTGCATACTTTATTTTGACTTACTAAATTAAATAAGTTTCACAGAATTTAAACATTGGGAGATATTCTAGAATCCGATCGAAATTATCTCAATAAGTTAAAAACTGTTCCCAGGAAAATTTTCAATCGAAAATAATTAGTTGGACCAACTACCACCACTAGGTTCGATAGACGTCCATCCACAGCACCATCGCAACTGGCAAGCACAGCACTTGCCTTGTATCTTACCACCTCTAGCTAGCGCTTCAGTTGCGGTTCGTTCGTATCTGTCGGATGTTGTTGGCGGTTCGAGTGTTTCTCAAGTCGGTTTTGTTGGTGTTTTGGATTGAAATTCAACGTTTTTGAAACGGCAAACAACTCTCCTGTACACGCCTGTATTTTTTACGAAATACGAATAGTTGTAAAAATGTTGAGCAATACAGTTCTTAAGTGCGGTTTGTGAGATATGAGTGCTTGAGATCCTTCGGTTTGCCTGCCCTCTCCAAGTTGGAATTCGTCTCCCGCAGAGGCGCAACAGTTGTTTCGGAAAGAGCATCTGTATGGAAATGATATCCGTGTGTTTCTAAAGAGCCAAAGCCAAAGCCTAGCAAGAAGTCGGTTTTGTTATTGGAAAGTACAAGCCCAGAGCAGCGCTCACATAGACACACACTCTAGATGCCAACAAATCCCCAACAAATCTTAAACCAGTTTCAAGATACATATTCTTTGGTGTCAGTGTGTGCATGTTGATTTTTTCTGGCATTGTTTTCGTTTTTTCTGCTGCTGCCGCTGCTGCTGGCTCTGCATCTTTTTTGTGTACCCTTTTCGCTGCCTCTTCCACCGCGGCCCTCTAATCGCGTTTCCATTTTCTGGCCGCCGTCTACTTCCGAGTGGCCAGAGGTTTGAGTGAGCTCTGGGGTCCAGTAGAGTAACTAGTACCCAGTACCCTGTTCCAGCAACCAGTGCCAAGTACCACCGCCAAGTGCCTGAGCCAGCCCGCGTCGCGCTTCGTCTCCCACCTGAGAAACACGGAAAGAAACGAGCTCGGATTCTAGCTAGATCAGCCAGTTGGCAACCGCCCAATCGCTCCAATTTGAATGCTGGACGGCAGCATTCGAGATCCCGGCGTACATCGCACGAACTATTCCAAAAAGGTGAGTTGTGACTTACTGTGACCTCTGTTGATCTCGAATTGTCATTAGAAGTTAAGGGATAATGATTATTAATTGCTGGATTTGTTTATAACTGCTAAAAACTTGAAATAATCAACCTACTTATCCTTTTTTCAACTTACAAATACACTTGTTTGGTAATTAAAATACTATAGAAACACACCTCAGGGTTTATTTGATTAAGCTGATTCACTGCTGGAATTATTTATTGTTGTTAGCAACATAAAAAGTATATTTTATTTTTTAAGCTTATAATTATATTTCTATGTTGTGAAACCCTGAAAATCATTCGGAAATTCGTTTTTCCTGGTTGCAGAACCTATTCAAATATTTTAATATTGCTTTTAACATTTAAGTCAATATTTGAGTCGCGTACAATTTCAAACAAATTTTAAATGTTTAGGGTTTAAAGTGCATTAAAAGCAAAGCTCTATGAAATTATTTAAAATAAAGTTTGTTTATTTATAAAATTTCACAAATTGAATAAGTTACTTTTTCAAAATAAAATTGATTCAAATCAAGCTTAAATTTAATTGAGTTTCCTATTGTTCTAGAATCTAGAACTTGGCTTAAATGATGACTAATGTCAACCGCAACCCGTTGGACAACAATATATTTAAATTAACACTTTCATTATTTATACCAAATACAAGTTGGAGAACGTGGGAAATAAAAGTGTATGTGAAAAAAAACCTTTTGTTTAATTGAATCGGATATTCTGTGGCCAGAGGTATATATTACGTCAGTGATACCTGCGACAATTTGGCCAATTTCGTTTACCTAATAATTGAAAGTTCACAAATCAAGTGGCTGGCGCATTAAAACGCAATCAAAATGACAACATGCTAACGGTCAATTAATCAAAAGCCCCTGTGAATGCCGCAGCAGAGCCGAAAAAATGTATGTAAGTGATAATCGATCCAGCGATAAACACTTTCCTGGCCCGCAGCTCTGGAGCCAGAGACCAATCATTAATAACTGTTGCCTCGAGATAAATTCGAATATGGATGGATGGATCGTCTCGGTGGATACCGTTCGAGAGCGGTCGCGGCGCTGGAAAAGTGTCAAAAATCGTTACCTACGTGGATATAATTTGCAAAGACTGACGTAAAGCCAAAAACCTAATATGTGCGATGATCATTAAAGGCTGTAGGCAAATTAGAGAGCGGCGACCAAAGTGCAGGAACGAAGGCAAAAGTTGCCTTCTAAAAAAGCAAAAAAAAAACAGAAAAAAAAACAAAACATAAATAAGCGCTGCAAATGGCAAAAACCTAAAACTACAAGAAATAGCCATACACAAACATACAAACCTTTAAGTCCGCAGAGTTGAGGGGCAACATAAAAAAGTGCGGGGGAAAATCGCCTTTGCTTGAGCATGTTTGTCGTCGAGTTCAGCTGACATTGCAAAATGGCAAGAAGCCTCTCTGAGCCACAGATATGCACGGCAAAAAATGCACACGATGCTGATACCAAAAGTCAAATTATTAACTAAATTTAAAGCAGTCGCAGTCTCCGGGAAATCCAGATAGGTCGTTTACACGAATTCTTCTTTGACTAGGAGATATAGATATTTCATTTTTTAACTTTTAATAAATAAATAAATAAAGTATCCATTTTAAATGAATTAAAACACAATTAAACCTCAGGCAAAGTATTTATTTACTGAAACTCTTTGGTGGTGATTTTTCTACACACAAATTAAGACAGTTTTTGAATTCTTATAATTTTGTAAATTTATTTAAAGTTCAAATATACATGAAGTTCATAAACATCCTGTGGCAATATACATATATTTTGAAAAATCATTTAATTAAAATTATACTTTTTTTTTGTAAATGCAAGAAGAATAGATAACGCTAAATTAACAGCATTTAATATTTAAAAATTTGCATAAAGTTATTTGAGAAATATCATTAATTTTTTTCTCTGTAACTGAAACGACAAGAGCAAACAGGAAATGAACCCGCATGCACTTTTTCAAGTACCTTTCGGTCGAATTCGCTGGCCGATTGCATCGAGTTGTGTACTTGAGCACCAGAGACTTGGAGCCGGGGCTTTGACTTGAGCTTGAGCTTGGTCTAAAGTAAATTTTGTCGTCGTCTTGTGTTACTTAGCTTGCCTTTGGGTTGTACAAGCGCCCAGTATTTATACGTACGAGTTACGGAGGGCATATACTATACTCCTATAAAGAGAAGAATGCAAAATTAAATTAGAAGAAAGATACTTTTTAATGGTTTTGGAAGTTGGAAAATAAATCAAATTACGTTATGTTCAGGGATAGCGTAAACTAATAA
This sequence comes from Drosophila punjabiensis, assembly GCA_008042585.1. Lineage (NCBI taxonomy): Eukaryota > Metazoa > Arthropoda > Insecta > Diptera > Drosophilidae > Drosophila > Drosophila punjabiensis. Next base: position 44,272 of record VNJR01010747.1, read on the forward strand.
ATAAATAAATTTAATACCTTTTCATATTAGCAAATGATCTTGGGAGTCACTGTGTTCTATGTATGTATATATTTTTTTTAGCCTTTTGTATTTTGAAATAATGATGAAATAAATTGCAAATTCGGAGTTCCAACTCAAACACTGATAGCGCACGGCATTGGTAAGCTTATTTGTTATGAAAAACTTTATTGTTTCGGGCAGGCTTTAAAGATTTACCATTATTGCCAGCCTTCAACTTTATGATAAAAATCGAGAATCCTGTTTGATTAACATTTATTGGAGGTATTGATGATTTCATCAGTATTTATTTAAGATATCAACGCCCTGCCTTATTTATTTTTCTGTAAACTCTATTGTTTCGGACAGGCTTAAAAGATTCGCTACAATATCCAGCTATCAAATCGAAAACTCTGTGTGATTAATACTTATAGAAGGCATCTATATGGCGAACCCTTGAGACCTTCACCCCGCCTTTTAATTTTATTTTGCATTACATTTCGTTTTGTTAATTTCCATGCACTTTCCGAGCGTTTCAGTTCAGGCCTGGGCGTAGGCTTAGTACCCTCCGTCGTGACTGTTGTTTTTCGCAATTTCGTTTGTGCAGTTGTGTAGGCTTCGGCTTGTGTTTGTCTGCGGACGAGTATCTACGGGTGTGTGCAGCGGTTAACCTGCTCGGATCTCGGGGAATGAGTCAGATGGGGGTTCGCTCTCGTCGCATCCATGAGATACAATTCGAGCGGTCGCCGATAAATTCAGACATTCGAGTGTTTGTAGGCGTGCGGGATGGAGTCCTTTCTCAACATCCTTTTTGACCTGCACTCGGCGTTCAGCCGGTGAGGGTTTTGATTATTTTGTGCTGTGCCCTCAGCAATGTCTCATATTACCCAGCAAATGGAGTTGTGTCTTCGCCGTCCCCTCGGTTTTCGTATTATGTTTTTCCCTGCTGCATTTCCCGTCTTGGCATGGGGCCACTCCAAATGTGCTCAGTGTGTAATTTCCGATAAGCCAGCATAATGAAATGTTTGGAGGGTGAAGCCTTACGGAGTGTCTTTTGGGTAATTTTTTAAAATTTTATCTTGTTTCTTTAGGTACAAAAAGAGAGTTTAATAGTACAAAATGCTCATATCTCCAAGTAAAAAAAAAAAAAAATGTTGAAAACTCTCAAAGTTATAATTTTATTCTTAAAATTTTTCCGATTGTTCCATTGTCAGCAATAGTCTTCGTCCGATCCTACTTACATACTAAAGAGGGTATATAGCAGACTGTATATGTATATGCAAAATTTCGTTAAAAATTGAGGGACTTACTTAGACTGACGTGGCTGTTGAGGCTGATCAAGAATATATATACTATAACTTCTGACAAAAATTATAATACCCGATAATGGGTATAAAAACGAGAAGGAAAACGAAAGCCTTATAAACATTTTATAAAACAAAACATGTAGCGAAATGGGAAATAAATTTATATTTCCTTTCATTAAAAGGCATTTTTAATGAGTTTTCGTATAACATTTCACAATACATCTTCTTAAAAGCGCATTTATGTGTCATTCAGTCAAAGCCTTAATTTTAAATGTTATACTCTTTTTAGCCTTACTAAATTGATTTTTAATAAACAAGTGCTTGTTAAATGATTTCTTCATTGTTACCAACTTATTAGTGCCTAAATTATTTGTGTAAAAACAAAGAACGACCTTGGCAATCTGTTGGCTACCAGGTCTTGGCATAACTATTGTGTTTTTGGCTTTCATGCCACTCGCTGCGGCTTAATGTTTACCAAATACTCGTCATGGATCTGGAGTGCGCTTAGTACCTTCCTAAGAGTAAACCTACTTACACTCACCTGTACTCACAGTTGGCGCGGATTGCAGCAGGTGGCGTGACTAAGACATTCCACCATGGCAAAGTAAGTTTTTCAAAATTCAAAACTAATTTCGGTCTGTTTTTTTGTGGATTTTTGCTATTATATATTTTGTTGTTTTTTGCTTTTTGCTTTTCGCTGTAAGGCTGCTAACGAGCATTATTTCAGCCGGGCAACCAGGCTTTTATTTTAGCCAATCTTTTTTGTATATTTTTTATTTCTGCACATGCTCGCAAGCTCACTTTTATGGTTTCGAAGGCATTAAATAAATGTGGCGCAAAATTCAAAACACTGGCGAGTAATTGAAAGAGTGTGAGAGATGCTCCGTGGCTGGGCTTTTAGGGGGGAGTGGACCTCCTCCAGTGGCCATGTTTTAGCCGGAGTCAGTCGCGCACCAAATCCCAATGGTAACGCACCCATTAATCACAAAAGAGAAACAATAAAAACGCTTAGACGCTCCACGGAAAAGTGGTAAAAGCCGCAGAATTACTCTGGCAAAGCGAATCGCATAGAAAGACGAGAAAAATGCAGAAATCGCCTCAAGATGTTTCTCGAGTGTTAATTAATAAATTGAATGTTTCCGAAAGTGTCGTGCACGTATAAATAGAGCGAATGAGTCAGTCAGAACGCGATCGAAATACAAGGGAAATTTGCCTCAGCATCTGAGTGTGATTTCACTGTCTGACTTTTCGGGGTGTGGACCCCATAGTGTCGCGCAATAAACATTAATTAATTCGAATTGCGTTGTGCAAAACAGTTAGTTACTGTCTTTGCCAATTTTGTTTGCTGTTGCGGGGGACCTCGGCTTAAATGGGGCAATTAAAAGCATTGTTCAGGGTATAGGAAGGGGTCTGGATACAGTGCCGATTCTGACAGGGGAATTTCAGGGGTGTGGAGTATTCACTCGTGAATGTATGCAATTAATTAGCTGATTAAATGTGAGCGAAAGTAATATTATATTTTCATTTTGACAGACCTGACATTGAAATACATTAGCTGGCGTTTTAAGGGATACTTTGCATTTAAAGAAGCTCTTATTTCTTCTCCTTAAAATTCAACTTTGATACTTTTAAGAAATTCTTTTCATCTCATTACTCTTACCAAAATAAGCATATCCTAGCATATTATTCACTGAAGCTTATCCTGCCTATAGCTATTTATATTCACTCTTCGATTTCGCCGCTTAACTCAATAAGAGCGCATCTTCTGGGGGAACCAGCTAACGGCTATTATTGGCAAGTACACCACCCGTTCGGGCCAGCTCATTAGCCATTCTCGGCACAAGCCACGTAACAGTAACAAGGCAGTAACATAAAAGACGAAATATACACGAGTACAAAAACATATATATTCACACCATTCACGATGGTTTATCAGGTTGCATGCACGCGATTCAAATCAATTGCCACAATGACACACATACTTCGCACAGACACCAAGATACAGATACTTTTCAGCTGGTGGGCCAGGCTTTCAGACAATCGTCTAATGTCTGCTGTCTAATGCCCAAGCCAGAACGATGACGAGACAATTCCAGCGGAGAAGACCTTCACGGTGCACTAACAAAGTCTTTGTTCAGTCACCAGCCAGAGCCGTCGCATTCTACAGTCGACGTCATCCAGGGCAGAAGGGCGGGGAGCAGAGGGGGAGGTTGGGTAGTTGTACAATTGCACGTGCTTTGCATGTCGAATTACAAAATAACAAGAACACAAATACATAACTCACCTTACACATCGACAACGAGAGTCAGCAGTGATTTTCTGTAGCAAAGCAACAGGTTTCTTTCCTTCTTACGATACACAACAAAAAAATTAGCAATTATATGCAACATTTTTTTAATCTTCTCTTAGGTTTGTAGGTCTTAATAACTAATTGTTGACAATATTTTAATTGACGTTTATTATCTTGTATGTAACTAATAATTACATATTATTTTAATATACTTCCGAACTACTCGTTTGGGAATTATTATCTTGTGTTTTTATACCCGTGCAGGGTATTATAATTTCAGTCAGAAGTTTGCAACGCAGTGAAGGAATCATCTCCGACCCTATAAAGTATATATATTCTTGATCAGCATCAACAGCCGAGTCGATCTAGCCATGTCCGTCTGTCCGTCTGTCCGTCTGTCCGTTTCTACGCAAACTAGTCCCTCATTTTTGAAGCTATCTGAATAAAACTTTGTATATAGTCTTCTATACACTCTCACTCGTATATATGTCGGAACGAGCCGGATCGGTCAACTATATCATATAGCTGCCATACAACCGATCCGTAAATTTGTTGAAAAAAAATTATAACTTCACTGTTTTTCAACATATATTGATCAACTCTCGAATATAAGCTATATATATTATTATGGATTTTTAAATTAAATTTTATAAAAATCGGACTACTATATCATATAGCTGCCATAGGAACGGTCGGCAAATTTTTAGAAAAAAAATTATAGCTTTGTCAGTTTCCTACATAATTTCTTATACTTTGAGATACGAGTATCACATATTTTTTCAGAATTTTGTTGTAAATTTCATAAGAATCGGACGACTATATCATATAGCTGCCATATAACCAATCGGTAAACGTGGAGAAAAATTAAATTCTACTTTACATGTAAAAATGTGAAAAAATGTAAAAAAATGTAAAACTGTAAAAATTGTATAAATATGAAAGTAGTTCATATAATATTATATTGGGATAGATTATAATTTATACAATTGGAATCTGCAAGGGTATACAAACTTCGGCGCGCCGAAAATTCGTATATCCGCCCGATTAAAAGATAGAACTTTGAGTTTGTACCACATATTAAACCATTCTTTATTTACATTATGAAACCTGAAAAAATTCTAATTAAGAAAGTTATAGCGCTTTCAATTACACTTTAAAAAAAAGTGGTCCGCTGGCTATTAGGACTCAGCCAATCCTGGTAATCTGAAGTAAAAAATTCAAATAACATTTTAATCTATATCTCAATGGTTATCGTAGCAGGTAGTAAAATAATTTAGAAATACTGAAAAATAAAGTTTTTACACAACTTTTAATGAAAGTTAGCAAACAAATGACTTTATCCTATATTTTGCAGCGTATAAAAAACCAATTGACATTTTTCCAATTATTTTACTACCTGCGATAGTCATAAGCTGACCATGCACTATAAATTTTGAGCTGAATAGTCAACTGTTCTCTATCCTGATAAAAATATCCTTTTAATATTATATATATTCTCATATATATACGAGATAGGACTTATGCATTTTTTTTCAACACGGCATGACTTAAAAAGTCTCTAAAAAATAGCCACAGAAATGTAGTAAATGCTGAAAAAAGTATTTTCAATACACAAAATATTTAGTGGGAATAAATTATTTATATTTAACATACTGGATTATTTCGAACCTAAAATAATGTTCCATGTTTAACATATTCAGTTGGAAATTATAACGTCACATATGTCTCCTTTTAAGTGGTTTAGTATTCAATATAGGATTCTAATTGATTACAAATAAACCCAAGGCTAAAAATAAAGTAAAACTTTAGTTTTAAAACCTTTAATTTTTTACTCAAAACTACCGTTTGAGAATTATGTATACGGCCTTTTATTTAAATTTGCACATCAATGTATAATAACAAATGATACATACATAAAAAAAGCGAAATAATTAAAGAATACTAGAATATAAAAACAGCTAACTGATTTTTAATACCCAAAATATTTGTATGAGACTTTGAGACTTATAAGTGTGTGTTTTATTCTATTCTTATTATTTATTTGGGGTTTTGTGTTTAGTTTTTCCAGTGCAGCTTAGCAAAGGGGAGTTTTATGGGCAAACCCGCCTCAAAGCGGGGGCGTGGCTCTGTTTCTTTTTGAACGGTTCTTTCTTGCGCATAATTACATGGCCTCTTCGGAGGTGGCATCAAATATTCAATCGACACAACGGCACACACTCGACCTCTATTCTCACCGGGCTTTGTTTCGGTCAGAGTTTGTTTATTTCTATTTCGGCTGCTTTAGTTTTATTTGGGTTAATGCTTAAAAATTGTCGTTGCTGGGGCTCTTTTTCGCGCTGGCGAACAACTTTCATTAGGGCCAAGCAAAAAAGCGAAAAGACCTCTAATCTCCCAACGCTAGCTTCTTTTTCGCAAAAGATCATGTCCGGCTAAGAGTCCGGAATACGTATATAAAGAGTTATATAGAGAGTGATGCTTGTAATTTCACTTTTTATAGTTAACAACAGGTTAAAACGATTAGGCATTAAAGTTGGCCAATCTGCTTGATGTTTTTCTTTTACAATTTACGCGCTATTAGCGTACTTCTTTTTTTAAAGCTATTTTTTAGGGTTTTTTTTTCTTTGTGGGGCACAGCTATTAGGTTTTTAGGCGGCGTGGTGATGGGGGTTGGGTGTGTGTAACTAAGGTCATACGTACCATGAAAATGAGGCCCAAAGAGTTACGAAATTTAGTACAAGCAGGAAAAAATTTATACTTAAATTACCAACCTTGAAATTGTAAATTTTTATTAAAAAACTTTGCAGTAATATTAAGAGAAGAATATATTTTGTTTCTATTAAATATGGAATGTATGTATAATCAGAGAGTATTACCATATATTCCAAATATTTCTGGCCATCTCTTGTTTGCCGAAATGATAAATTATAAAATAATAATGTTCACATTCCAAATAAGTTTAAACATTAATTAATCCAAGCTGAACATTAGCCTTTACCTAATACGTTAGCTTGAATTTGAAATAAGATCTCCGTCACTTTTAACTATTGTTTTGGGCCTCTGCTAATGATCTCTTGAGCTCTCAAAGGCCAATAAATTAGGCTAGATAAAGTATTAATTCGCTGCTTCTCTTTCAATGAAATGAATAAATAATTATAGCTTTCCCTTTTGGCGTTTTATCAGCTTTGAACTTAGAGGAAGCCACAAAGAGGGGGCGACCTTTGAGACATAAATGCATTGAGCCAGCACCGATAAGCTATATATGTATGTACTACAGAGCAATGCACTATATAGCGCTTAAAATGGATCTTGGTGTGGCTGTGAGTCCCCAGTTTGTCGCTGGATCTGCTCCCTTATCGCGGACAGCATCCGGAGCAGGCCACACCCTCGGCGGTTTGGAAAAACACACACACTATAGTAGAACGAATCGAAACCCGATCCCATCGGAGGAGGAATTTGCTTTCAGAAGTCATTTGGCGGATTTCACGCTCCGGCGGTTTGATTAGACGCGTTTGATTTGCCTTCGGCTTGTTTGCTCGATTGTTTGTTTGATCCGATCACAGCAACAATTAAATCTAATGAAATTTAATTTCGCAATTGAATTTCATTTCAGTTTCAGCAAAATGCTTGCAAATTACTCGAGCGTTCAGGCTTAGCTAAGCTTTTGCCGTGTTTCCAGCCCATTTCCATTTCCCTCTCACTCACTTTTCCCGTCTCCTGTTTGCTGATTTTCTGCTTTTCCCTAACCCACTAAATGGCAATGCAAGCGTAGAGGTATTGCCTTTTCCTTGTTTGCCGGCTAGCTGCATTTTTTTATGCAAAAACACTCAACAATCGGAAATGTTTGTGGCTAGTCTTCAGGTAAACTAAAATAAACGATATTCAAACGTAGGTTGAATACGGAGATACTTAAATATATATAGAGCTAAAAGTGGGTTTAGTTATCTCTTTGTTAGCTTTATTATCTAAGCTTTAACTAGAAATGTTGAATTTATCTTCAGTGAATACCATATGCCAATTAATTCCTAATTTGCTTATTGGCCTAATTATAACATTTACTTGCAAAATAGTTTAATTTGGATTTAATATTCTCTTGAAAAACCCGTTTTCTGGCAAGCAATGCTGCCTTATTATTAATTGTGTTTAGCCATGTGAAGACACTAATAAAGGTTTCCACTAAAATAAGTATATTTATTTTATTGGAAACTTTTATTAGTTATGCGAAATTAGGGAAAGGAAAACCAGGCTACTATGCTATTATGCTTTGTATAAATAATAATCTTTGATCTTATTCAAGTTATGCTCTATATTATAATTATTTTATTTCGCTTTCGTTAGAAATAAGTTAGGAAGTTTTTACTAAGTGGGTACCGAAAGGAGGATTTTGCAAGTTTATTAACATTTTTTTACGATCAATAAATTGAAACATATATTTCTTGCTTTAGTTAAGAGCCACAATTAACATATAATTTTCATTGTCTACAAAATGACTCTCAGAGGTTCCCATAAAATAAGCCCTGCAGGACTTTCATAGGAATCTATTATCTTGTAACTTATCCAAAAACCCACATCCAATTGAATCATCAAACTTCCGGCGAGTTCAGTGGCCTCTAGACAATAGCAGGTTCCTGGGACAGCAGGAACCCTTCTGGGAAACCCGACTTCGGTCGATATCCGATTCGTTTGAGGTCACAATAAAATTTGTGTCGGTTCGGCTGTTTCCGCTACTCATGTTCATGCCCCATTGACTTGCTCTCGAGTCGATGGAAATCCAGGGAAAATCTGGGAATCCAGGGGATCCGGTGGGGCATTCGATTTTGAGGTTTACGATGCTCTATTTGATGGCTCATCGACTCGGGCTTGAGCAGAGATCGATGGATCATGCCCCTGAGCGGGCTCCGCGAAGCTCTCCTTTGTTCCTAGTCCAATGCAATCTTTATGTGCGGTTCAGGTGAGTGACTAACGGCCAGGTAAACTATGACTAACTGGTCTCTGATCGTGGGTAGTTCAAGGAGTTTATTTATTATTAAATAACTGTTATTTGGAGTTGTTTTTATAATTAAATTGTCACAAAAAATAAAATGGTAAATGAGTCACTCTGCTGTTTTGGAAGAGTTAATTTATAAAATGTCGAATTCTGAATCCCCTAAATGGTCATAAATTAATCACGAGCCATTCAGAAAATATGTAAAATTTGTTCATGGTTTTTATTTTATTTGTTTATTATTATTATTTAGTGCCGGCCGCCTAACCAAGTTGAAAACGAACCCAAGATCATATTTTCAACACAATTAGAGCATATTAAGTGTGGCAAGAGTGAGAGAGAGGTGTGGAGAGAGAACGTACGTACTTCTTATATCTTTATTATTTTTTGTTTGGATCCAAAAGAATATAAAATTAACGCAACAATTAACAGAAACGGGTTTTCGACACGGGAGGGGAGTTAGTGAAATGAAGTGAGGAATCTGGCCGCGGCTGATCTGAGCTCTAAAATGAAAAAGGGGGAAAGATCGGAGTAAAGCCGAGGCTGCTTTTATTGAACAAAACAACAAACTCTTCGGCAATTTATGCCGGACCCCCGCTGAAGTGCCTGAAGTTATGTTCGGTTCGTTTTGGTTTTAGTAGGTAAGCCAGAGAAAAAGGAGAACGAATATAACCAGCCAAGCGAAAAAAAATAGGGAGAAAACAATAAACAGAAATAGAGTAAGTGGAGAAGTTGAAATTGTTAATTTGTATGCCACATCGATGATGAATTCGATTCTTTCGGGAATTTTTCTTATAAAAACATGTCCCTATCTTATTCATAGTTCCTGAAAATTAAATATCAAACAAAACCGGCAATCATCTTTGTTAAAATTTCATAACTTTTACTCAAAACACTCAAACATTTTTGCTGAGTAATAAAAGCCCTGGTTTAGGTTAGTACCATCAAGCTCATGTGCTATTATTAAGTTCTCTGTTATTGTTGCTCTGCGCTGCTTTTTGTGTGGTCTTGTGGTTTTCAGTTTTCCAGTTTTCGGTTTCTTGTTCGGTGCTTTTCGGTTTTACTTTTATTGCTATTATTCATTCCACTTTGCCAACTCTGAATGTCATTGAAGTGTTGCATTACCCGCGACTTGAGGCGAATTCTGTCTCGGTTATGTGACAAATTTTCCATAAATACATTATATATTTGGCCGGCAAGCGAGAAAGAGAGAGAGAGTTCAGTGACCCTCTGTATGACCTATTTGGCGGCAATTGCCGGTCTGTGGGAAGAAATTAATGAGAAAGTGAGCCGAAAGATGCCGGAATGAGTTGTCAAATTGGGCAAAGACAGGACACTTTTTTTTAAACATTGTGGTAATACTCTTTAATAATATATTACATCTTTAGTTATTTCAGTTTTTCAATAAATTTTCAATTTATTGTTTTCCCTAAGCTTCAGACACCATTTAACCGTCTGTCAATATAAATATTATCTTCTTAGGCGAAAAAGGCATTATTCACCTTTATAAAATGTGTGCTCTCTAAAGTATTTCTTAAGTTTTTTAACTTAGCGAAAACCTTATAAAAAATTTACAAAATGTTTGAATAAATTTTTAGGTAGAATTAAAAATACATTCATTTTAGGTGACAAAGTCCCTGTACCCCTTCATAAGCATAAACGTAAATAAGTATCTGTCCACATTGTGTGTCAGAAATTATTTCGCCAGTACATTTGCTGTTCTATGGATATATTTATGGCTGCCGCACACTTTTCCTTTCTCATCCGCATTTTTATTTATTTTTGGCACACAAATTTGTTTGTTTTATCGCGATGAGGGAGTGCATTTGTATAGCCCGCGTTTCTGCATTCCTACAATATTATTCCCGGTCCACAATCCGCCTTCCTTGCTATTTCACACGAATATGTGTACGATATATCAAATTAGTCGTAATAATAATGTTCTTCTATGGCAAATGAAACTAATTTGGAGAAAACGAAACGAAATTTTATTAATTTTTATAGAAACAAATCTGAGGGGAAAAAGCAAACCAATTTGAGTGCATAAAATTAAGAGAAACAACACACACGGGCGATAAAAACGGCTAAAACCCGTTTAGAATTCAAGATCGTGTAATTTATTCATGGATTCATCATTCGATGCATTGTTCGATTGCCCCAAACACAAACTTTTACTTTTCAACATTGTTTCGGGTGCCCATTGTGAGTGCTCATCTCAAAGAGATCTCCCCCTGCAATTAATCTTCACCGGTCCCCCAGCAATCCAATTAGATAACCCGAGAGGGCCCAGGGCCCTTGGGTCATGTGTGGGCAGTGAAAGTTAACGTGGCTCGTTCTAAGCCACTGGCCGGATCACGAAACACGACCAAGGCGGAATTTGCATAAACAACGCATCTCGCATCTGGCCCGAGTGCAACGGTGGGCAGCTGCTCGAAATAGAGCCCTCGATCTTGGTTGGAACTGCGTAGAAATCAGGTCCAACCTCGGCTTTATTTACGTTTTTTCGGCGATCGACGATCACGATAGGTCTGCTCTCTCAATTTCTTTGAACAGCAAAAGCTCAAAGATCGGATCGGAAATGGCAAAGTGCATAGCGTTTCAGAAGAAATCATTTCCGTTGCGGCGGTTCTTTGAAAAGTGAAATTGATTTTGAATAAAATATTATTGCAACAATTTTAATTAGTGTTTTAAATGATGTGCCGCTGCCCCTAAATATTTTTTTATGTCTTTATTTTGAAGAGTATGGTGGAAACAAGGAAGGCAAGATCTGTGGAGCACGACAATAGTCCGTGGATTTTAACTAATCTACACAGTAAACAGTATGTAATTAATTAACAAATTAGCTCTTGAGTGTAATGATTCATACCCACCTTCATTATTTAGAACTATGAGCTCAGAGGGTATGCCATTTTTCTCCCGACTGGTAGTCTCCTTTAAGACATTAATTGCGGCCTGACCTAGACGAGAATTCCTCTTGATGGAGGCCTTTACCGGATTGGCCCTCCGTACAATAATTTTAGTAAAATCGATGGCAGCCTCCTCCATGATAATTGGCACTGTCATCTATATGTCATATATTCTACATCGAATATTACATATATATATCATTTAGCTTACTTGTTGGTATATGCATACATATATATGTATGTATGCACATGTGTAGAAACTTCGGCTTCTTGAAATTAGCTTCCTTCTTAAAATGTTATTGTCATTGTCAGCATTTCTTCGATTCAGTTTCTATCTCCTTAATCGACTCGAAACGCGTTCCAAGGAGTGGTCCCTTGGAATAATCAAAAGCAACACGACGCCAAATCAGGAGGATACGGTGGTTATTAATGGTTTTGAACAAGTTTTTCGTCTTAAAACGTTTACAACGATGGTATTTTTGCGAAAACTTAATTTTTTTTTTAACCATCCGAGCATTCACGGGTCTTATCACGGTCAAATTAACGAACTGCTCCACAGACGTGCTCACGTGCTATCTCTCCAACACTCACATGACGATTTTCGAGGACGATATCCTTCACACTTTGGATTTTATCGTCATAGTGGACGGCGATGGACGACCGGAACCAGACCTACCTTCGACGGTTTTTCAAGCATCCTTGAAGGTTTTGTACGAGTCTTAACCCTGAGTTTTTAATAAAATTGATTTACCACAAGCCCGTTCTAATATTTGCAGCGATTCGGCACTATTTGGTTCAAAACACAAAAACTCTTTGTTTAATAGTTTTTTACATTGTAAAAATTTAAAAATTCACTCTTGGTAGTTTGGTAAACACAATCGTAAATATAATACTGATTATGGTATTGACACGAAATTTTGACCCAGATGTTATTAATAATTTTGCCATGACAGAATTAGCCAAAAATGTAAAGCCTGTGAAGTTTAATTTGAAAATGTACCTTACTTTACTTAACTTACTTACTTTTACTTAAAAAAAAAAACATAATAAATTAATTTAAAAATACAAACAAGCCAATTTATAAAGAACTTTCAAATACAACATTGCGGATAAGTGTTATTAGAAGTTTATAGGGAACTTAATGTCATGTTTTCGAATTCCATAGCATCCTTCTAAATATCCTATGCCAATGTCGTAACTGAGTTATTTCGACGTTATTTAATTGCAGACTCGCTGCAGGCGAGTTTACTTGCGCACACAAAAATGTGTGACCTCCTCCTCGGTCTTTGGTTCCCTTGGCTTTTCCGGGGCCATTTCCATGCAAATCAGCTGGAAACACGCACACATCCCCGACGGGGGGCAGGAGTAGATGGCCCCAAAGCCGTATACTTATAATGGGACACCGGCTTTCAATACGCCGCATGATATGCGATATGGATATGCAAATTCAAAGGGGTTACGGCGGCGGCGGGATCGGGATCGGGGGCCACGCGACGAAGGATATGAGAGAGACTAGCCCAATGTGCAAATTCCTTTTCCACGGGCTTGGCAGTGTGGAACGTGACAAAATGAAGTCTGTTTTCGGCATTCAGGTCTTACGTAATGCGACCGGGTCTTTATTCCTGAGCCATTGTATTGCCCGGGGATAATCAAGATTAACGCTCGACTTTTGTCCTTATCAGTCGACGCCAATGAGCTGTGAAATCCAGGACTCGCCACGGCTGCCAGTCCAGAGTTCATGCTCGCCTTTTAGGTCATTGACCGGCTAATGTGTTGATTGATTCTAATGAGGAGGGAAACAAGGCTCCTTAGAGCACGAAAAATATACAACAAAAATAATTGCATCTTATGGGAAGTATATACATTATTATAATAAAAAGCAAAATTAATTGTAATGAAATGAAATCTATTACAATGGAGCCCTACAACATAGCATCTTATGGTTAAACCCCCCTAAAAACCTTGTAAGATCATTTATAAAAACAAATTGTATTTAATCTTCAACCGGAAAGTTGATCGAAGCTTATGATATTGTTCTTTAAAGGTGTTTGTTTTGTCTGGTTACCAAGATTTATCTCTTGGCTATGGATCATTGTGTGTGTGTTTTTTTTGTGTTTTTTGGGAATATGAACTTGACGAGTTCATAAATAGCATACAGAACTTGGGGAGCCACAGATGCCCCACACATGTGGCCACCAACCTTGGGATTCACTCGGTACTCGATTGCATCACTCCACTTGGAAATACGATTAATTCAATGTGTTTATTCTCTGTCTTCTTTCAGACCACCAAATCAGAAGCGTTCGAACAATGTAACGACAAATAAAACGATAAAAAAAAGTATATTTAAATAAAACCGAAAGGCGGAAAATCATCGGAAAATTTCCAATAGACCCCAGAGAGAATCCACTTCAGCGAAATCAGGTGAGTTGGGCAACCAAACGAAATGGCATCCTGGGATTTGGTAATATTTATCTAGGAAATAGCGAGTAATAATCATAATTTTCTTTGATCTCGCTTTGATTTTGTGCTGCTTATTTCTTAAGATATGGGGTCTGGGTAAATTTTAAGTAGTTCTTTGGGAAAAATGTGCTCTTAAATTAGAAAATTAGGCCACCCCTGAGAAGCAATTGCTAGCCATTTTTATGGCCTTGCCTAAAACCCAGGCCAGAGGTGATTTTCCGCGACTTCTTGGCTGTTGGCATTAAGTAAATTTATGTTTATGCGAGGAGGAACCCTTCGAAAGTCACCACAAAGACTGCTGCACGCGCAGCGTTAAAGTGTAAAATGTACGAATATATAGAGCCCATTTTTCGCACCTGGGCGACGTCTCTGTCACTTTAACTCTGTTGTTATGGTAATGTGAGCTACGTTTTGGGGTTTTATTCTGATTACAATAACATTTTTGCCTTCATTGTTTGACGACCTTCAGCGCAGATCGACCTTGAGGCGGCTGCGTGTAATTCAAATCGTATAATTCGGACTCATTAACCCATATTTGAAAACTATTCAGAAGAGCAGAGCTAACCTTGTGGTGTCCTCAGGTTTTTGATGCCTCAATTTATTGGCCAAACCTATCAATTTTCTTTCGCTCGTGTGCCGGGCGCTTTTCTTTGCTAATTTCAAGAAAAGGTTGGTGTGCGGAAAATTTCCCACAACTTGGCCGCTCTCCAGCAAAAGGCAGAAGGATTCTGGCGTTGAAGAGAGGAAAGAAGTCGGCTCCTTTTTGCCTTATTTGGTTATTCGGTGACGGACTCCTGACAATTTCGTTGACTAGGTCAGGCTCTCTCACTCTCCACAGCCAAATACATATATCTGTTGGATTCACTTTTGGTTTCTGTGGACGAAAATGCGATTGCGCACAGAGAGAAAGAGAGAGTGAAAGGTCCTGGCAACATTTTTAGACGGCAACATTTTTATTGCCTTGATTTCATTCAAGTTTGTTTGACCACAAATTCCATTGATAGCAGGAGTGTTGGCACATTTTTGTTATATCTATGATGTAATATTATGAACTGGATTCTTATCAAGTTTCTTGAGTAAGGACTTTGTTTAAAACTAGTTATTAACGACTTGGGGTCTTGTAACCTGATTCAAAGCGTAAAACAAGTCTCTAAAGCGCTTTAATGTTGCTCGGGTATAAAATATAAAAATTAGCATTTGATATGTAAACCAAACTTTCATTTCCAGGTTGAACAATTAATTTCCATTTTATTCCTATATCATTTAATTTAATTGCTGTCTTACGAAAAATGTGGTTTACATTTCCTTAATTATTCGGTAAGAAATGTTTTTTGTAAATTGAAAACTATTGACTAAAATGTCCAAAATTTATAGTATTTAATGTATTACTTTATTGATTGATAATCTTATTTAAACAGTTTTTTAGAATTTTTTACACTTTTATTAATATAATTTATTGGTTGTAGACATGCAAAGCAAAGAAATTAAAAAAGATATTTATTTAATGCCCACTTATATGCAAAACAAGAAAGGCTGCTAAAGATTGTATACCCTTGCAGATTGAAATTTGATCATTATTAAAATAATATGAACAAATATTCATATTATTTTTAAAGTTAACAAATTTTTTTCTACATCTTATACATGTACATTTTTATATTTTCCTCTATATTTACCGTTTGTTTCACATTTCATATTAATTGTATTCTTGGTTTAAATTCATAAAGTAAACTTGTTTTCCAGCTTTCATTCTATATCAATTTATATATATTCTCTCTGCAACATTAATCCAATGCCTTTCAAAGAGCAATGATGCTGCAGAACAGACACAGAGAGAGTTTCCTGCTGAGAGAGCCATATCGCAGTTGCGCTCCTTGACCTTGGGCACGAACTCGGCCCCCATACTCACATAAAATCTATGAGGTTTCCACGCTTTCGGTGTTTTTTTTTCACTGAGACACATCTGCTGAACTCCGGCGATACGAAATCCATGCGGAGACTCGGACTCAGTCGCTCACTTCGCCAGCAGCCACAAGTTGTGGCAACGCGGACGGAAAATAATAACCGAAAACTTCGAACTCAACAGTGAACGAAAAAAAATAAAAATCATTTTAAAAGTTTGTTTTCATGTTTAATGAGGAGCGAAGATCTCCCACCGACTTGGGTTCGGATCAGCAGTATGTAATCCGATTAAATCGGCGCAAAAGCAAAAACAGTCCATAAATTAACATCAGAATCAGAATATCTGAATCAGCAATCTCTGCGTCATCGCTAAAGTTACCATTATCATCATCATCACATCATCGTTCTGGAACCGTTCTTATCACACTTTTCGCTGACCCCTCCCACCCATAGATTCCCATCGATTTTCATCTATCATACGTACACAGATTGATTGATAAGGAGGTGTAGGGGAGGGGCACTTTCGGGTTCAAAGTTCGCATTTGTCAAATGGAGCGAAAGCGGGGACTGTATACACAGGAGGTCCCATGTTCAAGAGCGATGCGATTAAATATGCCTCCAAAAATACAAAGGAATGAGAACTTTGCTCAAAAGCGATTATATTGAATTTCAGATTGACGAGTTAGTATTGAGCGATGGAAGGAGGCAACACAGGCCTTAGATTTGTGCTTTCCTGTAAAATTGAATAAGTCGACAGTTTTCTGTTTGCTTTGAAATAACACAAATTGTGAAAATACATAAATATATACGAGGAAAACATTTCCCTTTGTCTAGTTTAGATCTTAAAAAAAAATACAAAACATTGATAAATTATCGATACTGAACTCGACTTTGACTCCAAAGTTAATATATAAAATATGCAGTATACATAAGTACGATAAATCGCAATTTTGCTCGATATAGAACCAACATAATTGAAAATGGGACAATACTAAATAAATTATACTTAATGCATTTTTTTTTATTTTTTGTTTATGCGACATTTTAACAATTAATGCGTTATTTTTCAATTATTCAGGATTTTGATATATGAAAGTTTACTATAGTTTCTACATCAATCAATCAATTTTGTCTGGAAAAAGAAAAAAGGTGTAATATTAAATCAAATATTAATCAGTACTTTTGTATTAAATTAAATTGAATATTACATGTGATATTCAAATTTACGATATATGTATCTAAGTTTACTATATTTATGTATTTCCAATATCAGACACTATATTTTTGTCTATGTATAATATACAATATACACACATTCCTTCTTTTCGATAAAGTGTATCTAGCCTTCGCTACCTTTACAATAACTTCTTTAATTTTATTTGCCTTTTTTCAACTTATGGCTAGTAGTTTCCTCTTTAACAGCTGTTTTTCTCTCTGCATGTCTCTATATAATAAGTTAGAAGCTTTGTAATGGGGGTCTCTACAAATGTGTCTGTACATGTGTAGTTCTTATTTGCCAATTCATTTCCTTATCAGAGTCACGCCCACTGGGGTAGTACTTCTCTCTAGCCTTTGGCCATTGCAACGGATGAAGCCGCCGAAGTGTGGACACTGCATTTCACTCCAACAACGAATGTTATCTGAACTATTTATGTGTGTGTTTAACATACTCTTGTGTTTGTAGCACACACAAGATGCATTCATCTTGGCAGCCATAAATAAACAAATATTCAATTTTCTCAACTTTTCCAATTAAGATCCTCAATAGAAGAGCTGGAAAACTAAAACCGATAAGTGAGAAAACGAAAGTGTGGTAAATTTATTTGTTGAAATAAGCGAAATTTACATGCATCCCAAATTTAAGTTTCAGTTTGATTTGATGCGTTTTAAATGCAATTCAAAGCCATATGTTAAGGCATTATCAGCACAAAGATATGACCTTCAGGTGGTTTTAATATTTTAAATTTGGTAATTGTATATTTTCGGTGCAAAGTCGCAGCCTGGTCATAGAAACTAATGACAAACTGTGAAGTGAGGTAACTTAACGACGATTTTGCATCGTGTAATGTCCGATGAGCATGCACTTTTGTTTGCTTTTCTTTCTCGAGTTGTGCGAGCTTTCCGGTCAGGGGCACTGCTGCTTTCCTTTTCAATTTGTCCAGCTCTCCGGCTCTTTGGCTTGGCCATTATGCCACTTGGCCGTTTTGCAATGACGCCTGACGACGCCCGCCACCGCTGACTTACCATTGGGAATGGGAATAAAAAATAGTGCTGAAATGTCGGTAACAAGTGGCCATGCACAGCGAGAAAAACAATAACAAATTGGGATTTGAATTTAAGATCTTTCTAACTAACGAAATCGTTAAAAATTAGAAATAACTGCCAACTCTTTTTTATAAACTAGAATGCTTCGTACATCAATAGGGTTTTTTATAAGCCATAATAGTGTATAATTTTAAGCAATACAAATATTTTTTGGGTACTGAATTCTATTTGTTTATACCTTTATATTATACAGTTTATAGGCGTTGCAAAAACCCTCGTGTTTTTTGCAGAAACCTCGATAGCTATGTGCATACTAACATTGCATGGTATATTTTATTATTATTATTGTGGTGTCAAATTTATAACTTATTTTAAAATATATTGCTCTTATTTTCTCTCCCTGTACGGCCTTAGATACGTCTGAGAATTTCACAGTTTGCTGCGAGGTTGAGCTTCAGTTTGAGCTTCAGTTTCGAGTTAGAGCTTCAAGGCAGAGCCCATGGGGCAGTTAGCCAGTTTCCTGGCCCATTGTCTGACTGGCTGAGCCTCCTCGTAATTAAGTTGGCAAATTTGTGTAATGAGCAAGTGCAATTAACCGGGGGGCTCCGTGTTTGGGCCTATGCAAATGCCACACACATAATTATAGTTTGTGGCCGCTGCCTCATCCTCTCAGCTGCTGTGTCTGTGGCTTTGGCTTTGGCTTTGTTTTTCTTTCGGTTTTCGTTTTCATATTTTTTTCCACCGTTTTCCCTGCAATGTGTTTGCCCACTTTGCCAAGTGAGCTGTGCAGAGTGTGTGCTCGTCTGCAAAATGCAAATGAAAGTCAAAGTTAATTTGTTAGATTTTCGCGAGCTACGAGCTGTGATATGCAAGGCAGAAACTGCGTGACGTGACGGCGCGACCAGATGCCAGACCACGTCTCAGTCCCCCTCTCTTTTATAACCTCTTCTCTAGTCTCGCTTTGCTGGAAAATCAGTGAAAAACCGTTGAAAAATCTCTCAACCGAGCAATCAAAACTGAGGTTGCCTACCTCGCTAAGTGCGGCATACTTTTGGGCTGTTAATCAATTACGTCTGCGGAAATTTAATGTGTTTTTAATGACAGATTACTGTCATTAAGTGGGACTAATGGTCGTTAAAATACGGTTTTATTACGTATATATATATTAAAGCTTTAAGAAAATATTTGTTTAATAGTATTAACATTTTAAATTGACTCGATTTGTGGCTAGTAATAAACATTTATTTGTTAAGAATATAAAGATTTGTAATAGATTAAAAGCTCGAATTGTTTTTTACAAACGTTTTTTTAAATGTTACTTAGACATATATTTTAAATTAAATTATTATTTGAATTAATATATGATTGTCTTAGAAAAAGACTTATTTAACATATTTTTAAAATTATTCCCTCCTATTGAGGCCTTTAATATATTTTTATATATTTTTATATTTTCATCAAATAAAAGAGTTAAAGTCCAATTGCTTTCATTTAAAAAGTTTATTCCTCTGTCTGACAAAACTGAACTGGCTATTAATCAGATCTGCCCCAAAGTTGACTCATAAATTGTGGTAGTTTGCCGACTAATAATTCTCCTCAATCCCAGTCCTATACCCAATCCCCTGCCAGCTCAATTGGCAGCTTCAATGAATTTTGCCTTGGCATTCCCCCAAGTTCAATGCCAAATCGCACTTAGTGGGCAGCTGTTGCCTTCCAATTCCCATCCCCATCCCGATTCCACCCAGATGTGTATGCCCCCCCAGAGGCACTCATTCGGTTTAATTAACCAAACGGCAAAACGAAATGAACATTTGCGCTGCTGCTCATTTGTCTGCTCCAATCAGCGGCATCGTCATCGCGGTTTCCACCGCCATCATCGCGTCGTCATCACCATCAGAAGCAGCAGCTCCTCATGATTCCATCAGCAGCGCTGCTGCACTGCACCCACGACGAGTGTCGACACGAATCCCCGCCACTGCAGTTTCCATTTCAATGCGCAAAAAACGCTTAAACTGCAATTTGCGCTGCTTGTTCGAGGGGGAAACAAGGGCGAGAGGAGGCTGGGGTATGTGGCTGCTCTGCCCCACTATTTAGCACATCAAATTCGCCGTACACAGCACGTACGGGACTTGTTTACCCCAAAAGGGGTCAAATGTCAGCTTGGCGCGTTATTTGGACAGCCCCACTAACTGGGTTAACTCACCTGCTCACCCTCTTGGCTTCTTGGAGCGTTAATCCCTCACCCAACGAATGCACTAATTACTCGTGGAGGAACAGTGGACATACGCATATATACTTACCTAATTTGTTAAAATGCCTAAAAATATGCTGTGAAAAAGTGATGGAAATTGGAAATAAAAAGCAAAAAAGGTAAAAAGGGAAAGGCAATGTCTTGTTTTATTTATTGAGTTTTCCGTTATAAATTATAACATTCAAGAAAGAAATGTATATAAAAAATATATATACATTTTATGAATTTATTGATCCCTAGTTTGAAACAAAGACATTAAACTTACAAGTTATGTTTAACAAGTTGGTAACCAAATACATCAGAGCATATATAATTTCAAAAGTATCAAAAGTTGTAGTTGTGGTGTATCAGTAGTTGTAGTTATAAAGAACATTGCTATAAATTATTAATTAGTTTTAAATCGGTATAAAATATTGAAACCATAAGTATTATTCGTTCTTAACATATTCTCATGGAAAAATGTATTTGCAACATTTTTAAAGTTTTTGTAATTCCACTAATTCAAATTGTGCCTAAATTTTACTTCCCCTAAACAAAACAAATTCCTTAAAATTTTGATAATTTCCTTGGTATAATCTTATTTTCATATCTTGTAAATCACATTTATGCTATGAGATCTCTTCCTTGGCCACACATTGCACACAGCTGATGTGAGATAAATCACAGAACGTCTGTGAGTTTTCGGCATCCCCGAACTTGGCATGAATCATCCGGTCGAGAGCCCATTACTCACGGCCCATTCGTTGTCTGGCGCCAAAACAAAGCCCGAAGCCAAATCCAAATCCAAGACAGAGCAGCCCCATCGACTGCCGCAGGTTACAGAGTTCAGCTAGAGAGGCGAATTCCTAGTTGAAAATAGCTTTCCTTGAAATGCCTTTGGGCCAGACGCATTCAGATTCATTCGATGCAAATCGCTGCTATTCGAAGTAATTCTGGGGAACTCATGGCACAAATGGAAGATGCATTCTGCTTTGGCCGGGCATGACATTTATTTATTGGTGGTGGCCTCTGGGGCTGATCAAGTGGGTTGACTGCTCTGGGCTGTATGATCTGAAGATGGGATGGGTCAAATAATCATGTTCGTTTGCCATTTGAATATTTGTGATTCATTCTCAAATCGTGTGTGTGACAAATAGATTTATTTTGAAAGATTATACAAATTTGAATGCAGAGCATGGGGTATAAACATAATATAATAAATCAGAACTGAACAGTCATGAGGTGTAGAATTTTACTTGCTGAACTGACTTATGATTTAAGAATAAATTCCAGTATTTAAAGTTGTATATTTATCAAATTGTCAAAAAGCAAAAAAAACAAATATTTCTTATTTTGGAAATTATAATTTAAAACAGATTTATTTATCAAAAATGTTAAAATACATGTCACTTACATATCTTCCAAAAAACTTACAAACTTTATAGTCAAGTTAAAAATTTGTTTGCCAAATTTATTATGAAACCTTATCTTTTATGACTCAATAATTTAACAGTAATTAAAATAAGAGACCGTACTTTTAAGAGATAATATACCCCTTACCACTTATTGAATTAAACACCTCGACCTGGGGACTTTTAACTGCAATTTGCTGTCAGCTTTGGCTTGGCTTTTCTCGCCCATGCAATATGATAATATAACATTTAATTTTCCGCAGAACACCGCCATAATGGCGGTCCATTAGCAAGTGTCACTGCGGTGACTGATGGGTTGGTCAGGTCAGGTCAGGTTGCCCGGGAGGAAGCCCTCGCGGAAGAGTACACTCTGGAGGAGTAAGAGTAGGAGAGATGCACCAATTCCACATATTTGCTAAAGGCAATTACAAATAGTTTTCCCTTTGTGTTTCTTTTCAGCATGTCTTCCGGCCTGATGTCGTGTGTGAGGGAAAACTCGCCGCCGCTGGAACCCGAGCTGGATACCAGTGGATGCCAGGGGCCATTGTCGTTGCCCTCGGAGGGCGGAAGGTCGCATGGCGGCGCCGTCACCTCCACGCCCATCTCCAGTCCGGGAAACGATGCCCACCAGTCTACCCCGACCTCCGGTGAGTTGCCTAATTACTATCATAATACCAAACAAAGAAACACACATTCCATGCTCCATATCCCTGAAAAGGAATTTCCTGGTTGGCCAACAAATATTAAATCATTTAAGTGCGTAATGCTGGATTATGAAATTGCCTTTGGCCTTTTTTGGCCCCCGAGTTTTCTCCGCCAATAGCTTTCAATATGGCAGAAGATGTGTGCCTCATGTGTTCATCAAACGCCACAATCCCGCGGGACATTTACATGGGCGGGGAGAAAGGTTCGCTGATTGCCAAGGGCTGGGGAATTTGGCGATTCGGGGATTTGATTGCCAGCTCCAAGGTTGACGCCAGCGAATCTCCACCCTTTTGACATGGGTTAACCTTGGGCTTATGGATGCTTTATGGGCTCTGGAGAGCCGAAGGATACTCGTTGGGGAGGGAAGAAATACTCATATTTTGTTGTAAGACTTAAGCTTAGGATTTTTCCTTAGGATATGGTATACTTAACATATGTATATTGAAAGTTCTTAAGTATACTTTAGATTTAAGTATACTTTAGAATGCTGTGCAATTGTAAATAAAGCTAAAAAGTAAATAGAAAGAAAAGCGAATCAGTACAATGAACTCCCACACAGCCTTGACTAAGTGCAGATTCGATTACATCACCCGCTTTACTAAGGCCATCATCGATCATATGGAACGAGATAGTTCGCCCTTCCTTGAAGAAACTAAGAGCTTCAGCTTTGTTTGCAAAGCTGTGAACCTGTGGAAGATGTGAATACTGAGGAAAGTGAGCAAAAACCCACACAAAGCCGCACTATTGTGGATACCCTGTAGAAGTGGGGCCTTATCCGACTGTGGTTTGCTGGAAATTGAATAGTTTGTTCGTTTGCTTTAGTTACTCTTTTGGTTTTCTGTTAGGTGCATAATTAGTTGGGTCTTTTGGCTTTCGGTTTGTTGGCGCCGCCTTCCCCTGCAGATGCAGATACAATGAGCGAAAGATAAAACTGGGCATAATACATATTCAGATTGGGCCATCTACATATACCTCTATTTACATCTACGTGGGTCTACCTCACAGTTCACATGTGAACCGGGCTTTGTCTGTTGTGGGGCCCTCCCTCATATGACCACCGACAACTGAATAACTAGATAATGTTTATATAATTGTGGGCAATACTAGCTACACGTGCTAATTAACGCCCCCGACTTTCTATGGTTCATGCGACTGCACAGCGAAAATCGAGCACAAGTGTTCCTTCTACTGAAAATGGGGATTCGGTTCGGAATGGGAATGGAAATGGGTATGGTAATGCGAATAGGAAGCTTTATCCATTTGGGGTCGCTTG
Source organism: Drosophila punjabiensis (assembly GCA_008042585.1). Lineage (NCBI taxonomy): Eukaryota > Metazoa > Arthropoda > Insecta > Diptera > Drosophilidae > Drosophila > Drosophila punjabiensis. The sequence continues at coordinate 68,003 of VNJR01010747.1, forward strand.
AACTATTGTTGTTATGACAACACCCACAAAGAAATGCCATCAACAATAACGGACCATGTACACTGAACACTGTACACCTCGCTTTCAACACGAATAAAGCTACATGAACTTTTCGTGTTGGATGGGTGGACAGTGGAATGAAAACGAATAACTTTAACTGTTAGTATTTAAAATAAAATAAGTCAATCTCCAAATTATTTTATTGCAAATTATCGATCACATTGCCATTGCTTCAATTTTCAACTGCAAAAGTTAAAGAAATTTGGAATAACTATGGATCAACCAGTCGTGTGGGCTCGAGTCGTTAAGGCTCTCAGGGCCAGTGTACCCAGGTCAAAGTAGAGTTCCTCGGAGAACAGAACCGTCAGATCATCCGCAACGTGAAGGGACCAGTGCGCGAGGGCGATATTCTCACCCTGCTGGAATCGGAACGTGAGGCTAGACGACTCCGCTAATGAGTTTGGTGCCCGAATCTACTCCTTGATACATTGTTCTGACATCGCGAAATCGGTTATAACCCAAATCAATTAGGATTAATAATGGATGTTAATGTGAATCCAATGCATGAATACACTGACATGTTAAACGCTTTTGTTTAGTTTTTTTTTATGTTATTACCATAAGTACCAGAGTTGTTAAGTTCTCCTGTAAAAAAACAATCCGATATGGCCCACTGTGCCTGGTGTTAGTTGGTTAACAGCGCTCTGTTAAGCCCGCTCGCCGTTACCTGCAGCGGGCCAAGAAACGCTAATCAGTTCGATTTGGCAACGCAAGCTGGCTAATAAGCCGATACCCGTACTACCACTCGTTGCCGTCAATACACTCTGGCCGGGTTCAGTTCGGTTTTCTGTCTCTGTGTACTTTTTGTGGGGTCGCTTCGGCTTTTTCGCTTCGTAGATTTCAGTTTCAGTTTTGCCGCGAGCGGGAATCCGACTGTTTTTTCCGTTTTTTCTTTCGATTTCGTTTGCTGCCGCTGTCCCATTGATTCAATTCATTCTGTTTGCTCCGCTCCACCTGTGCAGGTGAGACACAATTTCGCTGCCGAACGCGTTCGCCGGTTATTGCACTAATTGAATTGTGCGGCGATTGCAATCGCAAAACCCAATCGAAACTTGCAAGTCGCGTGTCCCGATCAACCCGACTCCGAATCACACAAAGAGTCAACAAAGTTTAATCAATAATATCGGAAAAAGGAAAAACCAATTTGGAGTTCGTCAAGTTGTGTAATGTGTGTAGTGAAGTTGAATTGAAATTCAATCAATATATGTATGTGCACCATATTGTATCTTCCAACTGGAACAAGCTTGTTTAAACAAAACAATCATCTGGGTAAACAATAGGTGGAATTTGGCAGCTGAATATAAAACATATGCCGCTATTTTCGGGACGTATTTGAACAGGTAATAAAAAGTATTGTATTTTTTGGGTATTTTTTGGACTAGAACGAAGAGCAGGAGGAATTTGTTCGGAATTTGTAATGATATCATGCACATAGTTCGAAATGCTTGTAGCTTTTCAGTGACCTAAAGCAACACTGGCCCAGAATATATATATTGTTTAGGCCAATTAAAACACCCAATGAATGTAAAGCTTAACCCAAGCCACACTTGCCCCATAAAGCCATGGATTATTATGTAAGTTAACATGATTTTGGGGGAACGAACCTAATAAGCCTGAAAGAAACCTCGTTATGAGGCGGAGGCTTCGGAGAGAGACCCAATTGAGGCAATTGGCTAGACACCTCTTATTGAAGTGCCATGAATTGTGTAATCAATTTTTTCGGTGCGACGCTTGCCGTGGCTATAGTTGTTTTTGTGATTTGAAGTGCGAATTTAAAAGGTAGTGCCTTTCGACCAGGCCAAAAAGACTGATAAGCGCCGCCAAACTGATTGCAGTTACCGCCTTTTGGCTATTGAGACGTCTGCCATTGCTTTTTGGCCAAACAGATCGCAATTGATAGGGCCTGATCTCTTATATAAAATGGCTAAGGAACGGGCACATACAAAAGGCAAGTGCAAAATGTAGCTAGCTTTATCCATATAACGCAGTCACTGTAAAACACAAGTTTGCTTTTTTAATTAACAAGCTGTTCTTAGGTGAAAACGGTATTATTTATATCACTTCAAAATTATTTTTCATACCTAACAGCGAAGGAAAGCATTTCAGTAGTAAAAAATAAAATTAAGGGGAATTTTTATAAAGTTATAAAATATATTGTAATAGAAAGAAGTTACATACAAATGTACTACAAGCTTATATAGTAATCAAGGGGGGATTACTTTCTGCGCGAATTTCTTGTTCCTGTGGAATCGTCGATAATTACCTGATAGCTCTCTAGCACACCTCGATTTATTTATAGCTATTTCAGTACTTTGTCTAATCTATATAGTCGCAAGTGCTCATATAATATTGCTTCAGCTCGAGCGATATTTGTGTTTGACATCACACTTTCTATAAAATAAAACTACGTTTCAGTCTTACAACTTAGTTTGCCAGTGTTGAAGTAATTAATCATACGCCATGTTGAACTCTTTGACCAACGAACTCAACGAACCTTGTCTAATCCATTGGCATCGCATTCGATTCTCGAGGCGTATAGCACACTGCAACTCAGTCAAAGCGAACCAGTAAAGTCCACATTTTGAAGGCCCCGAGACGTGTTTGCTTGCAAGAGTTACTCGCCAACGAATTGTGCAATTCTTGGTGCCTTTGTTTACCTCTTTGGGCCTTCGGGTTCTTGGTTCTCCACCATGTTGGGTGTTTTTCTATTTTTATTCCGCGCAAGTGGACTCAGCACTTGTTAAGCGGATAAGCTGCCCACACGGCCAGACTGGGGAGCTGGGAGCTGGGGAGCTTGTGCCTGGGATGTGGGCGTGGTCTACTTGACCTTCCCCAATCCAATAGGCCAGCAGTCCGAGCCGAGCTCACATCCGCTCGCAAAAGGTCTCCAATTACTGCAACCTGGCTGAAAAGCTGTGTAGTTCGCCATTTGGTTTTCACAATTTGCATGTTGAGAGAGTATGGGGCAACGTTTGTGGCAATGATTAATTAATAAACGAACCCACTTGCCAAACCTCTTTTTGGAATTGCAAATTCAGAATCGAATGCGAATTGGTGTCACTTAAACACCTCCGTAAGCCCACGCACCGGGTACTTGCATTAGGTGTGCAATGAGGAGCGATATATTTCGATCATTATACTCTTTATCGGTGATTAGTTATCAAAAGATTTAGTTTATTTATTTGAATACATCTAGGGACTCAAACTAATGTTTAGTTTAAAATATGCTAATTGCCTTCTACATTTTCTTGAACAAACATAATTCAAGTATTTGCTTTCTGTTTTGATGAACAATAACTTTGCAATATAATTTCTTTGGGGCGAAATAATTATCGTTATAGTTCCGTAATTAATGTTTTTAATGATAATTAGTTATCAAAATATTGAAAGAATTAAACTCCAGTCTTTATTTACTTCTTTCGAAATATTAACCAATCATTTTAAATGTAATTAATGGGTTATTTTGGCCGATGTTTAGTACCTAACCTATCTATACAACTCACCTCGCCAGTAAGCACTCGCAAGATCGATTAATCCGAGGAGGCATCATGTTTCCATATTGAAAAGACTTAAATCAGTTTTGATGAATTGCGAGTGCCTAGCCAAAAACCTACAATGACGAGCATTTCGCCCACACACTCGCACTTACTTGTAGACAACGAAACCCAAATTGATGACAGCATACGAAAGAAGACAATACGGGACTCGAAGTAATAACAAATCTTGCTTCATAGTCTTTGGATAAATTAGAAATAATGTATCTGCGCACAATGCTGATGTAATCGCGGGGATTGCCTCATTAAGTGAATCACAGGCAGCATCGCGGCTGAAACTCAAACTCAAACTTTTCAATTACAGACGAGGAAGATTTCCATTAACGATTTTTCAATTAGGCATTCTATAAATAAACAATTGTCACTGGCGAGGGTGTTGCCTCCCCTTCGGCGGTTAAAATTCCATTAGCAAGGTCCCAGAGCAATTTCGAGAGAGCAGCAGCAGACAGCCAGACGACACCCCAAAAGGCAATAAATAGAATGACGTGCCAGCGGGGGTAATATTTATATACTATACGTACTTTTTCCCATGAGTAAGCTCTGGTGACCAGCTCCAGCTCAGGTGAAATTAATCATTAAAATCAAGCCATCACAAAAAGCATAAATGGGGAATGCTCTAACTCATGACTACACATGTGCTGTATACTATATGGTCTGCTATATGGTATTCAGTTATATATCTGTAGTATCTTTCGGCGTTCGCGTGTCGCGGCCCCAAAACGTGACCGGCATTTGAGCAGCACTTTTATTTTATTTTTCTTTTTGATTAGAGGTCGAAGCTTTGTTGGCAGCGTTCTTTGATTTTATTTAGAAAATGCTTGTACTTCCGTTTGCTTGTCTTATTTTCTCTAATTAGTATATGGAATGTACACTTTCCACGGAGAAGATAGGTCTCTGCTTTTAAGGGAACTTTCGTTTGTGCCAATGACACACACATAATGAGTCACTCTTGAGAGATGTAAGAGTCCAGTGATGGGCCGTGCTTTCCAAAGGGTTTAACACCAGACTTTTGGCTTTAATAGGTTACATCTGAAAGGAGGTTTTCCTATCTCCCTGCTGGGTTTTATATATTTACTATTCACTTAGCTGTAGTACATGATATAGTACTTTTCTTGTACCTACACATGTACTCCACATTCCTCGGTGATCGATAAGGAATTACCAGCCATTGCTCTTTATTTTCCTTTCCTCTGTGCCATCGGCCATCGAGGGAGAATAAACATTATACCACCGTCAAGGCCATAACCACAAAAGACCAAGCCGAAATTCGATAATGATTTTAACCAATTGCACTCAAAGTTTCCAATTTTCTTTGCCCCAGAAATTGTGTAAATCCATACATATTATATTTGGCTTGAAGAGATAAGTTTTGACCTTGTCGAATGGTTCTCAACACTTGCTTGCACGTGGTGTCCAATCGGGTTGACTGGAACTCCCCGCCAGCGACACGATCTGCTATCATTCCTCTTTGGGCCTTTCATTCATCGAGAGGTCTTCGGGTTTTTGCCTATTTATGGTCATGTTTTGGGCTGCGATTCGTTTCGGTTTCGCCCATTTATTGTTTACTTCTTATCGCCATACCATTAAGTGTAACCGAATGACGGAAAAATTCTATTAACAATTGATTGGCTCAACAGCTGAGTAATTGCGGAAGCTAAGTGACGTCTATATGACTTTGACTGACTTCCTCGGAAGTGCTGAAGAACTCCTCAAAGCATTTTGTTTATTATGTATATTATTTTTTATTATGTTATATTATTTAGTTATTTACAATCTAGTGGGATGGGAGGAGACTTCAGATTTCATGATAAAATAAACCCAAATAGGGACTGATAATTGAATACGCAGACTGTGAAATGTGAATATATAATCCCGCGGGAGACCGTCCTCTCACTCTCTCTGGATTTATGCCGGCTGTCAATCGAAAAGGAAAGCCGGTTGACATCATTGTGACATGCTACGTCATACGAGAGCGACAAGCTGTAGCATATTTACTTCCAATCACAAATAGGTCATGAGTTCCTACATAAATTCTATAAAAAATACAAAAATATATACAAATAAATAGTCTAAATAGACCGAAAATGTTGCAAAATTAAAGGACGAGTCTCATCTTCCGTCTTGTCTTGTTCCAGACCAAAATCAGCAGCAGCAGAAACGTCGCCGTTTCCATCCACTCCGCAATCTCCGCCGCATCTTCCGCCGCCGCACAATCAACAGTTCCGCAGATAGTCCTTCGCCTGGTATCGGTATAGGACCCGGATCCTGTAATACCCTTCCGCCGCCGGCCAGTAGCAGTAGCGAGAAGAACCTGCGAGCTGCGGGAACACCTGGGTCGCCCCTGAATCCCCAGCAGCTCCCGGAGCAGAGCTACCAGACACAGTCGCTGCCCAAGTCCAAGTCCTACGGCTCGCACCGCGATGAGTTGCTAAGCGTGCTCCTGGGCAAGAAGCGAAACGGCAAGCAGCCGCCAGCGCAGAACAGTTTGGACCAAAATTCCAGCCAGTTCCAGTCGCCATCTCAAGCCCAACAGGAAGCCATGTCCCAACGCGGCGTTGCTGTCTTTCCTGCCGACGCCCTCGGCATGAGCAGGAGTAGCTACTTTGCAGAGCAGCGCATCCAGCAGCGCCTTCTCCGCAGCGTAGGTGACTCCTCGCAGGAGCTGGAGGGTGGATCCATATCCGTATCCGGTTCAGGAGCCGGTGGAGCTGCCGACATCTCCGACAGCCAGCGGAGTCTTAGCGAGGGCCGCCTTCTAGATGTGGACGGGTGAGTCAATAAAGTCTTTGATTTTGATAGTGGTCAACTAATGTTTCTGGCAAACGCTTTCAGAGATTACTCCCGGGAGACTCTGTCGCAGTCCCATGACAGCGTCTTCTCGGAGTCAGCGACGGCCAGCAGTCTATCGATTGTACTAAAGGTGAGTTGGAATTTGTAATTGCAAGCATTAAAGATAATACAAATCTTGAAGTTCGGGACTTCAAGCCTTGAGCTTAGAGTTTGAATTAAAATTCGATTTCTCACTTTCACTGTTTCTCTCTCAAATCAAGTTCAGGGCCCTTGGGTCACCCGATGGAGATCCAGCAAAGACCCCTCCCTGAAACATGCTTTGTGTTGCACACAATCTACTCGTAAATTGATTTAAATCAAATTCAATTGGCGCCTTTGTTGGCATTTCTGCAGCGCCATTGATGACCAAATCTCCCATAAAGTCCCCTTACTCAGATTTCAATTGTTCCCAGAGTTTTAGGAAAACAAAAACATTATCGACGCTTTGACGCTAGCTGGCCTTATCTGGAAGGGAAAACATTTCGTTAATTGAGTTGACTGAACCCAGAGACAAAACCAATGGATCTTTTTTAATTTTTCTTTCTGGCTATCAATGAAACCAGATTCTGAGATCTTAATTGATACATTGAGTTCAATTTCGATATTACACAATTAACTCGCACTTTAATTTAACGCCAAACGAAAGTCAAAAATAAAATGCAGTCCGGCTTTGGCTCTTATCTAATACACAAATCTTCATTTTCCACGTCATTATCGTCGTAACTGCATAAGTAGCTTGAGTCTTTTTCTGGTGTTTTTCTTCTCTTTTCTTTTCGTTTTGAGTGAAAAAAGAAAAACTCTTGCCAACACACGCGTCTTTGCAACCTGAAACCGAACCCAATGTTACACAAATCACTGAAAAGTTGATTTTAGTAATCTTAAATTTAAATAATATATTTTTATTTATTTTAACATCCTAAAAATATAAGCGTCGAAGAACCCATCTCTCCGAATTTTCAAGGAGAAGGGCATGTAGGTAAATAAGAGAATTAATAATTTATCCTTTTAATTTAAAGATCCTCTATGCATTTAATAAATATTACCAATATTCCTGATAATAGTATGAAAGACAATATATAATGAAGAGTTATGCAATCTTATTAAATCATACAACCTTTTTAAATCGTAATCCTTAAAAATAACATTAAGCGGATTTAAAAAAGATTTAGAAGAGTGCTGGGTAAACAAAACAAAAATTAATAAATACTTGGAGTTTGTCTATGAAAATGAAATTAAAATCTGTTTGTATTGTAAGCATTTTTTTGCGTGTAAAAACTGCAGTAAGCCGTGGCAAGACCCACACACCGCTTTACCTCAAACCCTCCAAACTCCCGCTTTTCCGACCGATTTTCCAGCTCTTGCCGCGCGTGGCAATTTGCGGCTTCTTCTCCTGGCCTGGTCTGCCGACGACGACGACGGTTGAGTTACTTCTATTGCTTCTTCGGTTTCTGGACAAACGAGTTGCCGATGAGCCGACGATGGTCGGCGGCGGCCGCTTGGTTGCTTCTTGTTATTCCACTTTTTTCCACTTGGCAGGCCAGCAGCTCCCTGGAGCTACCGCTTCCTCCTGCTCCGCGTGCTCCCGCCCAGGTTATTTGCCAACCTGGTTAGCAAATAAATCGCATTTCTTTCTGTTTCTATGCTATTGAACTCCTGCAAGTTTTCCGCTAAATCAGTTTACATCGAGACTTAAGCCAGTGAAGACAACTCGGGCGTTCGCTAGCCTCGGTGTTCCCTACTACGATTTCGAGTCCCAATCCGAATCCGACTACGACTCCGATCCGCGCTATGTCCACGATCCTCGAGATTCCTGGACTCTAGCCAAGTGAAGAAGTTAACGAACTTTAAATTTAACGGTCCAACTGGGTAACTGTGCTGGAGAATTAAGAAAGAACTGCAGTTCCAAGGGGCTTTTCGAGTTATATTATATATTTAATCTGTTAGATATGGCAGCTGGAAGTATAGAGATGGATGGGTTTTATATTAGAAAATATTTCATTAGAAGGATCTTATGAAAAAACTGGTTAGACCGTTTAAACTACTTATAGTTGTTTAAATATATATTAAATGCAGAATTTAAAAACTTAAGAAACCAATAAGCTGAAAATAAATCAAATATTTAAAGACAATAATTAATGCTCTTCTTCGTCAAGGAATCCCATCTATGTTAGAGGATGTTGACCTCAGGCATTTCCTTAAAAAGATTAAAGCTCTTCAAATGCCAGAACGCCTTGAATTACAGAACCACAGAATAGACATCTTTCATGTCCTGAGTTCCCCGCTAATCCGCCAGTTCCTAGGCCCGTCTCTGCGATTTTCCTTTGAAAAGCTGCCAGAGCAGGTCGTGGAAACGAGCTCTTGGGTCTATAAATATTTACCAGCAGATGTGAAGATCTCGGGGCCAACCAGTTTGATGAATTAATTGCCGATAAATAGAAAGAGAAAAAGATCTACACGACAAATGGCCATAATGGAAAACTAAATGACAATGCAGTTGAGAGCAATTTCTGGGGGGGGGGTCTGGGCACTCGAACCCGTCCCGGACGACTTGGAATGACAGCGGTAGAGATATGGTAACATGGTAACACGCATCGAGGCATGGAAGCGAGCATGCCCGTCATCGATGTCCAACATTCACACGCTTCTCTCTAATTGAGCCACTCTGGCTGGCGGGGAATGTCCCCCAGTGGGGGCTGTGATCACTTCCTAGGTCCCAGCACTCGAAAATGTTCATTTTCGGCCTACATTCGTTTGCTTCGAACATGAGATCTGTGACACTTCCCGTCTGACGACGGCCTCCACTCCTTGCTCCACTAATTACGCAATCATTTCGGCCTGCATTTGCGTATCTCGCAGATTTCCGCATCCATTAGGATCGCACTCAAAGTGCCATGCATCCGCATTAGGATTTTAATTGCATTTCTTCGCACGTTTCGCCCGTTGGGCGCATTCTGATGCCGGCCATGTCCATATCGGTTGGCCACTGGCCCACTTCCCCGCCACTCTCCGTCATCGTCACTCGCTTGGGTGACAGACAACGAGAAATTGATTCCATTTGCTTCAACTTGCTTTAGCTCCAGAGAGAAGCAGCCAGCGAAGCGGCGACCTAGTTGGGTGAGAGTGTGTGGAGAAGGGTTCCTTGGGTATTTCATGGCTTAATGGCCTGTGACTGTCTCAGGGAAAGCTATGTCGAGCTCTTTATTCAAACAGAAGCAAGCTTCTCCTAATTAACTTGACACAACATAATGTATCCTCTTAAAATCTGTTTAAACTATTTGTTCACAAATGTTTTATTTGGAAAATCCATCATTCATGTATTTATCGTTAAAGATAGAGAGCATATCTAGGTGCAAAGTTCTTTTTTATTTATTTTATTTACGATTTGACTGAGTGGGGATTTGATTTGTGTACAAATTAATGCAGCACGTGGGGGGTATACTCAGAAAAAATATATATTAACTTATTTTTAGATTTTTATTAAACTAGAGAGTAGTCAATATTGAATGGAATATAATAGCCTACATATTTTATAATTTATTGACTTATAACCCATTTAAGATCAACTGGGATTGCTCCATTAAATACTCCCATAATGATTAGTCAGGGTCAGATCGCGTTAACCACTACTGACCGATAGATCGGGCTTCCAGATGTATAAATGCACACACTTTGAGGCCGTTTATCCCACTTACCCGCGGAGCACACAGATGGCGTACATTTGTTTGAAATGCAACTCGGACAGCGACGGCGGAGTGATGCAATTGCATTTAATTCAAAGCGATATTGCAGTCAGTTCCTCCCACTTGGCCAACTGTTGTGCCCGTTCTCTCTCTCCCTCTCTCTCTCTCTCTGGCTGTGTTAATCAATGTTGGCCATGTTGGGAGCCACTTACCATTTACCCACTAGTACTGACCACCGACAGTTGGCCCACTCGCAACTGGGCCAATAAATCAGTGAACGTGACGGTCCGCTCTGCGATTTTCCGACACTGAATCGGGGTGGAACTGGGCAGAGGCGTCACTTTAACCGGAGCAGGTAGTCCAGAGACCAGGCGGGGAATGGGTTAAGGGTCGCAGGACTTGGCCAGGTAGCTTGTCGCCAGGTATTTGCAGAATTTCCCCGAAAAAGCAGCTGGCCAAGATTATGTAAGGCATCTGTAAAAGCATTACATAGGTAATATTATCTCCAACTATATAAAAACCCAACCTCTCGGTTATTCACTCCATAATTTTTAAGTTCTCAACAGCCTCGAGTGAGAGAACATTGAACTCGCCCCCGATTCCCCAATTGCAGTTTGTGTTTATCTAGAATGAATGAACGGGAAGGTCTTTAACCTGAACCAGCCCGGCACTTAATCCTCGAGCAACAAGATCCCAAAAATAGCCCCAGAAGCTGCTCCACTAGGAACAGATGTCGACGTCACGCGCCCATGGACGACATGGGAACCAGGGGGTGGCTGGCAGACTCGTTCGCTCTCGTTTCTTTCCGAGAAGCATGAGGAATTCTGCTCAGCTTGTTTACTTTAGGACACGCACAGCACAGCCGTTTTTGGGCTCGATTTGGGTCTTACCCTTGAAACTCAATGGCTGAGGATTGACAATAAACAGATCTTCGGAGCCAATTGTGTTTGTCTAGGTAAAAATTGAACGCAGACACCATTTCCCTTGCCATTTCCCTTACCATTCCCATTTTCATTTTCACTTCACTCTCAATGCATCTGCTTTGGAATCCGCCCTGCAACAGATTTAGTTGCACATTGCACTTGGTTGTCGCCAGACGCTGTTGCTGCTGCTGCTACTGTTGCTCGAGTGGAAAGTGAAATCACTGAGATCGCGTGCAGAGAGTCACATTTTCATAGTTCATAATCAGCACCATGGTAGCCGGAAGTGCGGGTTCTCTGAGGGCACAGGCCAATCCCTTTCAGCTTTCTTTTGCGGTAAGAATTTGTTTGAGATTAGACAAAGTCTGGGGAGTAGGAAATCAGGATTCGCAGGTATACTCTAAGCCACAGTTGCCCAGCTAATCGTGCCCAAACCCTATAGTCATTCGTAGCCTCGTTCGCGTTGTGAGGCCCACAAAATGATCGACTTTAAGCAAAATCCCTTTAAGATGAAGCTAGGCGGCTCCTCCTCCATGGGCGAGAGTCGACTGGGGCGCAGTTGTCTCAGGGCCCGCTTCGTTTTCCGCTGGAAAAGCTGGGTAATCCTAGAGCTCAGCCTGAAAGGACTAATTCCACATTAATCTACAGAACCTAACCTCTATCCAAATTCTCTGCTTATTCCAGGCGGAACTCACAGATGTGCTGCGTAAGCGTCGCAACCGACCCGATGCCTCCGACGAGGATCTGGGTCTACCCCGCAGTCCGGCTTCGCCGCAGAGAAGGGCGGTCGGTGGTAGCAATAGTAGCCGGCTTGCTTCCGGTGGTGGTCATTACAGCCACCATCAGTCCCGTGGTGGAGCACAGGGAGTACACAGCCAGAGCGAGGTATCATCGCTGAGCCTGTTGAGTGTAAACAGTGCCGAGGGTGAAGCGGATGATAGCCACCGGCACCACTCTCGGGTCTCCGCCACCTCGTCCATCTCGATGGGCTCGGACATTCTCCGATCCCACCAAGAGGACGATGTGGATGCCGTGGGCAGGGAACAGCACCGGCTATCACATGCGGCGGCCAAACACAAAATGGCCATCAGACCGGCCAAGAAAAAGGGTCCCACGCGGCAGCACCGCATGACCCTAGAGGTAAGTTTGAAAGTGTTTCCAGATTTAAAGAAAACTTACTTAATCCTCCCTACACAGACTTCCATCCCAGAAGCCAACGAGGATGTCCTGAAGATGGTTCCCGGAGTGCGTGGTGTGCATGGTAGGAACACCTTAAGTTATTGAGAAGAAATTTTACCTAATCCCTTCCAATCCCATATAGATACTGAGGTCAAGAGCAAGACGCGCTCGCTGCCACCGAAAACCCTTACTGCCATGGTCCCCCAGGCACAGGCGATCCCAGCTAGCTTGGTGACCACCAAGCGGACCAAGACGATCGAGCAGAGCTCTACTAGCAGCTCAGTGACCACGAGCTCATCCTACGGACTGAGGGCCATGACCACAAAGCCCAATGCCCTGTTGGAGACTCGGGGCGAGTCCTCCACGGATTGCGATGACTTCCTGACGATCGAGCGTGAGAACGAGAGTGGCTTCCTGCGTCGATTGATTCACAGGAACTCAAAGAGATCCATTACCAGGGCGAACGACGGAGTGGAGGACACGGACTCCAGCCAGAGTATGGCCAAGAAACTGCAAATCTCGACCTCCTGCCTGGAGGCCACTGCCCGGGAGCCCGTCGTCATGCCGGACAAGGCGCGCAGTGCCACCTCCCACGAGCAGAACATCCTGGAGACGCGCCAGATCATTAAGAGGGAGATTCACAACGAGGGAAAGCATGGTCTGAACGCCATAGTCAGCAACTACGGCGTCCATCCGCATCCACCGACGCCCCTGAAGCCCAAATCTGGTCCAGCGGCCCGGCAACGTTATCTCCCCAAGGAGCTGGGAGCCGCGCCCAGCCATCAGGAGAATACCCCTCTCAGTAACGATGTGACCAACTTGCTTTCGAAGAGCTCGCGCGGCAACGACACCTTCCAGTCCACGACTCTGGTGCGGGAGCAGCAGACCAAGGTGGAAACCTCAACCCATTTCGAGCGAAAGCCTCGGATAGTGGGCCTGAGTGCCTTCCAGCAGAAGTTGTCGCGCTCCAGCGACTCGGTGGGCCAGCACTCCAGCTCCTCCAACTCGTTAGAGACCAGCACGGACGAACCCTCGCCCCTGTACTACGAGGAAAAGCAGCGAAAGACGGTTGAGAAGGCGCGCAGCTTCCGCAACTACCAGGAGGAGGGCGTGGAGTCTGCTTCCGTGCACAACAACATGCCCAGTCTGCCGGACCTCTCGCTGAGCTTCCGGGTCCCGGCCTACTACAAGCAGACGCCGCAGTCCCCCTGCTCTCCGATCTCGCCGAGCGCCAAATGTGTGTCCCTCGGCTTTGAAATCAATGACAACAAGTTGCTGCAGGCGCGTGCGGATTCAGCGGGTCAGCTGCCATTACCAGGACCCAAGAGCTCGCCTCAAAGGGCTGTCTCCACCACAAAGCTATTGGTGGGCAGTCCGGGACCCACGAATATTTCGCAGATCGAACAGAACATTGACTTGATAGTAAAGTCACCGCTGGTGAGCGTACTCAGGAAGTCGGGCCATGTTGTGCAGCCGGAGAAGCTTTCAGAGCAGCTCTCAGATAAGTTGCTTGAGAAACCGCCCCAAGAGCTGGAGGCGTCGCCCAAGCAGCGTCCCAAGCTGCTGGACCTTGGTACCAAGGTAGCCGTTCCCATCGCAGCCAGCCCGAGTCCTGCCAGCCCGCTGACCAAGACCGCCAAGCTCTCCAACAGCCCACCGACAACGCCGGCCAAGGGCCAGAGCTCCAGCTCCAACAGTCGTCGGAACTCCAGCAACGTGGAGACCACTGGGGAGCCGGAGTTTATGAAGATCCAGCTGAATCGTGTGGATCAGGCTCGTCTGCACAACAAAGCGAATCACTTGGTGCTGGCCAAGAACCTGAAGACTTCACCCACGGAGCGGAGTCAGAGCAGCGATGACCTTAGCTTCAGGCGGAACAGCAGAGAGAGTCTCTCGGGGATAGATATTGTGGAGCAGCCGCAGCAAAAGGTCTCCACTCCGGTGGTCAGGCAAGGCGTGGAACCCAGCCTGAGCCGGCAACTTCGATCCGTGAGTGCCAACAGTGTGAGGTCGAGTTACGGCAGCAGCAGTGAGGGATTGTCCATACCGAGCACCCCGGCCACCACACCAAGTTTAGCCAAGAGCAGTGGAGTGACCAAGGGTCCTCCCAGGGAGATCAAGGATGCCAAGGATGTCAAGGAGCAGGCCAGCCCCAAGGAGGCGGTGAAGAGCAATCGCTTGTCGCTGGAGGATCGCAAGCGGCTGTTCCTCAGCGAGGAGAGGCCGAAGGTGCTGGTGGAGCAGCGCAGGAAGTCGATCGGTAAGGCGGAGGTCATAGCCACAAGTGCACCGCCGACACCTTCAGTGATACCTGCCACACCTGCCATTCCCATTACCCCTGTTACACCCACCTCCCCCGAGATCGTCGAAGTAAATGGCAACAGCTCGACCAATTCGACCTCCAATCATGTGGTGCTGCGCAAGAAATCTTTCGCCAGCTGCAACGGCAACACAGCAACGCCCTCCAAGGACGATCCCACGCCCGAGCTGATGAAGGTCTTTGCCCGCCGTTCCCTGAAGGTAAAGGACGACGAGGTGGTGACCCTGGCACAGGCACAACCGGCCAACCAAGTCACCACCGCCGCAACCGGCACCGCCAAGAAGCTGCCGCCCAGCGGGAGTGGGGTTGGAAATCAGAGCGTGGACAGCGACAAAGAGAACCAGTCCAACAGCGAGGAGAAGCTGGACAAGCTGGCGCCCAAGTACGAGGCGCAAGGGACCGCAGGGGAGACCGGAAAGGCGACCCATCATCATCATCCCAGCAACAATCGCAACTCGGTGGCCGACTTCCGCAATCTCAACAACAATAATAACAACAATCAGCAGAAGACGCCGCCCAAAGTGGTCACCTACCTGCCCCCTATCAAGGTCAGCAACGCGGGACGCAATAGCCTTAACAATTGCAACCAAATCAACAATAACGGGAACGGAAACGGAATCGCCAAGCCAGTATCGGACAGGTTTTCCCTGCAGCTGAAGCAAGCCAACCCGTTAGTAACTACGCCAACATCTCCAGTGACAGTTCCAATAGGAGCAGCATCTGCAGCAACGTCGGGAACCCCTGCAGCGCCCAGCAAACCCATCGAGAGATCCGCTACCGTGGGCGAGTTCAAGGGCATCCACCAGAGACGGGCCGAGTGGGAGCAGCGGGCCAAGGAGGCGCTGAAGTAGACGGAGGAGCCAGATACCTCGAGACTGTACCTAGCCTAGCTGCAATCCAAGTGCTTTTGTCTAGTGATGATGCGCTCCCCACGCCACGGCAGACCAAGCGGATCGGGATCGGGAGGCACCAAAATTTCTATGTTAATAATGCAATTAATCATAATTATCACATTAATAGCCCCACTAGCTGTATGTATGTAAGGGATCGCGCGAAGGTAATCAAAGTTGAGGGCGCCGGACTGGCGATCTGGTCATCCAAAGAAAATAGCGACCATGCTCGGGTCTGGCCTTCGTCAACAGGCTCTATACGCATTAACTATAAAAAGCGATCTTCAAAAAGTGAATACTTTAAAAACCTATATAATAGTCCCTCTGCATATGGTTTTTGCGAAATTAATTTCGAATTCGAGATATTTATGTTAACTCGAAACTTAACAAGCCGTAAGGACTGTGAAAATGAATTACGAGGAGAGCCTGATATTCGGAACATCTGATTTTGGTTAAGTTGATAGTTCAAGCAAGCTTTTAATCGGTAGAAGAGAAAGATTTTACTATATAGGTTAGCTATTATTAATTTCTAGCATCGTATATATATTACATAATAATTCAACGACCTTGTTATGCTTCATTCTTGATGGTCTTGCCGAGATTACACGAGGAACATATTCATCCCCTGCGTAAATTTAAAGCACTGTAACAAGTTTGTAAATGTACATACAAAATAAAAACGAACTAATAAATATCCAAGTATATGCAAAAGAGTGACTTTTATTAATATGATTTTTTTTAATGAAGGGGAAATATGGTTAACACTTTCGCATTAATTCGCATTCACATTAATTATAATTAATGAACAATGCAAAATGTATACAAGGATGTAAGTAATAATCAGAAATTTTGAGTTCATTCAAAGACCACATATTTAGTAAAGGCCCAAATACTCGTAACGATAAAAATATCCAAATTTTTTAAAAGTTTTATACCCTTGCAGGGTATTATAATTTCAGTCAGAAGTTTGCAACGCAGTGAAGGAGTCATCTCCGACCCTATAAAGTATATATATTCTTGATCACCATCAACAGCCGAGTCGATCTAGCCATGTTCGTCTGCCCGTCTGTCTGTCCGTCTGTCCGCTTCTACGCAAACTAGTCCCTCAGTTTTGAAGCTATCTGAATGAAACTTTGCAGATAGTCTTATATATACACTCACTCGTACATATGTCGGAACGGTCCAGATCGGACGACTATATCATATAGCTGCCATACAAACGATCCGTAAATTTGTTGAAAAAAATTATAACTTCACGGTTTTTTAACATATCGTGATCAACTCTCGGTTATGAGCTTTCTATATTGTTTAAGATTTTTGGATTTAATTTTATAAAAATCGGACTACTATATCATATAGCTGCCATAGTAACGGTCGGAAAATTTTTAGAAAACAAATTATAGCTTTGTCAGGTTTCAACATAATTTCTTCTACTTTTAGATACTAGTATTTCATATTTTTTCAGAATTTTGTTGTAAATTTCATAAGAATCGGACTACTATATCATATAGCTGCCATACAAACGATCGGTAAATGTGGAGAAAAAATATATTTTACTTTACATGTAAACATGTTTAAAAAAATGTAACAAAAATGTAAAACTGTAAAAATTGTGTGACTATGAAAGTAGTTCATATTATATTATATTGGGATAGATTATAATTCATACAATTGGAATCTGCAAGCTTCCTTTCTTGTTCTTAATAAAATCAACTTAGAAAATGTATTATTCATTACAATGTATATAAAATTTGGTTATTCTTAAGATCAGTTTGTTTATTTTTAATCATATGCGAGCTTATAAATGTATAAAACCCATTTGCATCCTCTTTAATTTTTTAATTTAAATACTTAATTTTAATCTGTACAAAAACCTTTATTTGTAAGGTAAATTGGCAGTAGAATGTACTCTTGGCGCTTTCCTTTTAAACAAAACTAAACGTTACCTAACACCAAGACTACTTACACTTTCCAACACTATTTAATGCAGAGTGTGGCCGTATGGCACTGCCTATCAAAATCCCTTTCTGGGTGGCAGCTCCGACAGCACATGTATTTTTCTTTTTATTTACAAAAAGAATCCACAAATCCAGGCCAATAATGGTGAGTAAAACCTTTGATATCCTCGCCAACATGCACGCAAATACAATATCTCATTGCAGGGTAAGGGTAAGAAGCCATACATTGACCGCAAGAAGGCGGTCACCTTCCATCTAGTGCATCGCAGTCAGCACGATCCACTGGTGACAGATGAAAATGCGCCGCAGCGAGTGCTGCTGGAGGCGGCGGCCAGGCAGCACAAGCCAAAGGAGGAGGCGGCGCCCGTGGATCCCGCCAAGCGGCAGGAAGAGCTGAAGAAGTTTGGCATCCACTTCGACGACGACTACGACTACATGCAGCACCTGAAGAAGCGGGAGAGCGACGTGGTGTGGGAGTATATGGAGAATCCCAATCAGGCGAGGAAGCAGCGCGCGGAGGACGATAAGCCGGGGCCAGCGCCCAAGCTAGTGCTGCCCAGCTCGGTGTTCGCCAGCGAGTTCGAGGAGTCCGAGGGCATGCTAAACAAGGCGGCGCCGCAGACGCTCCGTCTTGACTGGGATCCGGATGTGGTGGCGGCCTTGGACAGCGACTGCGAGAACGAGGAGGAGCTGGATGATGACTTCGTTATGCAGGCCATGGCTGAGGGCGACTCCGACGACGAGGAGTGGGACGGCGAGGAAGGTGACGAGGATATGGACTTTGATTCGGATGATCTTAATGAGGAAGAGGACGAAAACGAGGACGAGCTGATGGATCGCCTGGCGCCCCTGATGCGCGAGCGCCGCTTTGACGACGAGGAAGTCAAGTCGCGCTTCACCGAATACTCCATGTCCTCCAGCGTGATTCGCCGCAACGAGCAGCTCTCACTGCTGGACGATCGCTTCGAGAAATTCTACGCCAGCTACGACGACCCCGAGCTGGGCGACCTTTCCCTGGAGGACATAGAGGGCAGCTGGCACCAAAAGCACCCCGTGGTCATGCAGTGCTTCCAGGAGTTCAAGAAGAAGGACAAGACGATTGAGTACAATAAGGAGTGGGACCGCGAACGCATTGAGAAATATCGCAATGTGATCGACGGCGAGCAGGATCCCACCGAGGAGCTGGTGGAGTACGAGGTGGACGACCCCAAGCAAAAGAAGTGGGATTGCGAGTCCATCCTCTCCACCTACTCGAATATCTACAATCACCCCAAGCTGATCGATGAGCCGCGTCGCAGTCGTCGCTCTAGCGCAAGCACAAACCCGGCACCCATTCTGATCGACCCGAAGACAGGACTACCCGTCAACGTCCTGCGCGGCGGCGTTGACGGCCAGCTGACAGCAAAAGCCTTAGCCAACCTAGCAGACGATTCAGCCGATGCCACTGGCCCCAAGTCACTGTGCGCCAAATCGGTGCTCTCCACATTAAGCGTCCTCTCGATCCGACCCAAGGACGAGACCGCCGAGGAAAAGAAGGAGCGGAAGCGCCTGCTAAAGGAGTACCGGAACGAGCGCCGCATCGAGAAGAAGGCTAACACGGAGGCCTTCAGGGAGGAGAAGAAGAGGCAGACTCATGTGAAGATTAACCAGCGTACCAACCAGCAGGGAGCCTCCATTGTCTAGCTTAATTTTCTACTCCTTTCTAGGCTTAATGTAAACTGTATGCTCGGGCATATAATATAAAGTGATATCTATAAGCGGAGTACGAGAACTGTTGCCTTCAATCAGGAAATACATCTCTTTGCCCGGAGATGTCGCCCGTTGTTGGCGTCATCGTCACCGGCACTCAGTCAGTCAGTTGGCCATTAACAAAAGTGGCTGACTGCGCCGCACGCGCACTAGCCATAAAGCACGACAAGCACTAAACCGCATCTAGATACCCTGAAAACGGACTGCCAGGCGGCAATTAGCCCTAACTGACTGGCTGACAACAAGTTGGCTCTAGCGATTCGCGAGCTGCTAACTACGTAGCTCAACGTCGGGCGGACATAAAACGGAATCAACAGCAAGACAATCGAAGCGAAAATAAAATAAACTTCATTTCATTGTCAGTTGGCGAGAATGTCATAACAAAATGGCTCTCTCTCCTACCTTGCCGTGCGTCCATATGTACAGCATTGGTAGTGGCTCAAAACGGAGGCAGTATATGCACGCCATGTCTGTGCCAGTGCGCTATATAGTATATATATTATAGTCCTAGGTCCTACCAAACGCGATTTGTATTTACACAGCCATATAGAAATTTCCCACGAGAACCGTGGAATGAGGGGCCTGGGGGGCCATTCAGCCAGTCAGGCCTCGTTTCCAGCCCTTGGGGCGATGGTTAGTGGCCACGCCAAGTGGGGACGCGACGCAGTGTGTGGCAGTTGTTTAGTGTTTTGGTTACTTTGTGGAAATTTCAAGTCAACTCGCATGCAGCCATCGGAGAACTCCGACAAGGGAAATTATAGAGAGACATACAGTCGTGGAAAAAATAATAGAAACAAACTCTTTGCTTCAGTTAGTTTCATTTATTTCTTAAGACGGGTATCCGATTATAAATGAATTATTTTTTTGTTAACATATATTTAAATATATGTTATAATAATTAACTCAAAAATTGTATAGAATTGTTTAACAATTTAAAAAAATTAATTATATTTGTTTCCCTTGGAAAAAATAATAGAAACAAAACGCTAAAATTCACTTCACGCCTTTTTTTTAAATTGTATAGCTAGATTATCAATATTTAGTGGTACAGCCTGTAGCTTTTATAACAGCAGAGCACCGACGAGGCATGGAAGCAACCAGATTGGCGCAAATTGAAGGATTAATGGCATACCACTCTGATTGCACTATCTCCCACTATTATTTCTTATTTTTGGGCTTAAAGCCGCAAATTCTTTTTTTTAGTATGCCCCATAAATGCTCAATTGGGTTTAAGTCAGGGGATTGAGCGGGCCACTCCATTAAATTTATCTGTGTGTCCTGGACCCATTTCTTGACTAATTTGGACGAATGTTTGGGGTTATAACCTGCATAAACTCCCACTTCAGCGACATTTCATCTTCGGCATAGGGCAGCATAGCCTCCTTTAGTATGTTGAGATTGTCTAGGCAACACTTTTTTCCCTTCGTCTCAATAATTGGCCCTACTCCAGACGAGGAAAAGCATCCCCATAGCATCAAATTTCCTCCGCCATGTTTAATTTTTTTTTTTTGTATGATTCGGATTGAAAGCTGAATTTTTCCTTCGTCTAACATATACCTTTTTGTCTGATCCAAAAATATTAATTTTGGTTTCACCAGACCATATAAGTTTTCACGGTTCAGTTGACGATGAG